>JAUUDZ010033868.1:0-21642 GCA_032361705.1 Panulirus versicolor
ATAGAGTGAATTGGAACGATGTGGTATACCAGGGTAATCATGCTGTCAGTGGACTTAACCAGGGCATGTGAAATGACTGGGGCCTGGATGTGGATAGGGAACTGTGGTTACAGTGCATTACACACGACAGCTTGAGACTGAGTGTGAACAAATGTGGCCTTTTTTTTGTCTGTTTTCCTGGTGCTACCTCAATGAAGTGGTGGATAGCGATGCTGTTTCCTGTGGGGTGGGGTGGTGCTGGGAATGAATGAAGGCAAGCAACTATGAGTATGCAGGGAGGTGAAATTATTGAGTACAGGTGCAAAAATCTCAAAACTTTGGATTAAATTTTGTTGAATATGTAAATTACAGCTGCAGTTTATACTGTAGAATTTTAATTTGGTATTTGGCAAAGGGTAATTGCACTTGATACTTTTCTTTGATTGTAATATGCTTGCTCAAAGTCTCTTTTGTTCGTAGCAAAGCAATGGCGAAGAACACACTAAGTTCGGAATTTCGTAACATTGATGTGGATCAGTATAATGAAGATAATTTCAAAGATGACGATGGCGAACCACAGAGTCCTCCCACAGGCATTGATGAGTCTACCATTATCTCCTACATAAATTCTGGTGAGGATCCACTTTATTGTTAAGACGTGAATTAAGTATCTCCAAGATTCCTTAGAAATGTTTGAAAGAAGTAAGTGTAACAATTTATTAAAAACAGTTCATTGTGTATAGAGAACAGTCAGAATAGCCTTTGAAGCATCATGTACATTCAGCAAAACAGAAAACTAATCACACTTGATTTTCATATTAGAATGGAAACATATTACATGATCATATGAACAGTTTCAGATTATTTATAGAAATTTATTTAACTGAAGGATATGATCAAGATATGTATGATCTAAGACAAGAACACAACATAAGGGATCAATTGATATTTGGAATTTTTATTTTTATCTAAGTTGAATAGCAGGTAGGAACATTAACTAGGAGCCTATGAAAACACTACACTAGAGTTTCCCCTCTGTCAGTGACCTGTTAAGGATGAGGCACTGCAGGCTAAGAAGCGGCACTAGAGTTCACCAGTTATGGAGACATTTGCTGTGGCCACTCCCTTAAGGGAGTTCCCAAAGGGAATGGGCATCAGAGATAAACATTGATAGATAGAGTATGATGAATTACCTTGAATTCAGGGGATGTTGCAAAAAATAGTAAGGTGTGCATTGAAGGAGTTTGCTTGTTATAAGAATTTTATATCTGCAATCGGTTCTGATTAGATTCCATACATTTTGAGCCAGTCAGCTTTTGTTTTCATTGTCCCTACTGAGGTTTTCTGCTACATCCAAAAACTACTTTTGAAAATAAAACAAGATAGCATGTGTTGGCCCATAGTAATCAACTTCTCAAAACTGGTGAAGTTCATGGATTCATATATAATTGTAGTGTTACTTGTCTTGGGTGTAACCTACGAAGTAGCTCTTACACTAAGCCTCTTTTTACATTGGCTAAGCACTTAATATGGGTGTATTTCTTTTGTTTATCTTCTTTTTCAGGGCAAAACAAGGTTGTTTCTCTTAATGCTTTCAGTGTGGGAACCTGACTTTCATTCACTTCACATATCCATATGAGGCCTGAGTTTTATTTACATTTCCATGTAGGTCATGACATAACTCCCAGTATTTTAAGCCATGCACCTTTCATAAGTGTGCAAGTGGAGTTTCTTTTAAAATAAAAGTGTTCAGGGGCCACATTACCTTCACTTTATCCACCTGAAATGAGCTTTTTAAGGGGTGCTTGTGGTGTTAACAGGAAGGATAAAGTAATGAGGTGTATATGAGCTTTGAGATAAGAGACAGGGAAAGATGTGGGGTATAATGTCGGAGTATGGAGTGGATGCTTGATGATAGCCTGGTATAGGAAACATAGGACAAGGTAAAGGGAAGTAGAGTGAGAGAAAGACAGCCAGCCTACTGGGAGGGGGAATGTTAGGAATATTTTGGGGAGAAGATCCTGGAAAAAGTGAAGGGGATAGAGTGTGCTAAGGAGGTGTATTTGGACAGAGCAGCCAGTAGAATTTCTGAAGATGTATAATACCTTGTTCTAGTGAAAGTTTGTAGAAGTACATCACAAATGTATGTCATTTTCACTTATGTATTTCAGTTTCATTGACTGCACTTGATATACTCACAGAAATACAGTAAACAAAATAAGTTTCTCTGTTGAAGAGCTCATTATCTTGATGAACTTTTGTGAACCCTGGTTGAAAAAAGAAATTGTAGTCTCCTTTTACATGGATTACTAATGCTTATTAGTGTTAACCACTGGGCACATACCTGTGTCATTTATGATATATCTCACTAAATTACAGAAGAGCTATTATCTTGGCTGTTGCTGCTTCCCCTTCTTGAACATCGCTTCTTGTGTGAATAGGGTTTAACTTCTTGGTTGGAGTCAGATGCTAGGAGAGCAATTTGAATGTTGCTTCATCTGCTGCTTGTGTATCTTGTCAGGCTTAAGTGTGTCAAAACTGGAAACTTCCAGAGTGGTGGGACTAAGTTAAGCATAGTATTTAAGTCAGAGAAGTGGGATTATTGCTTGATTAGTTTAATATGCAGGTCCTGATGGTATGTGTTATAGATAGCAGCTCTTTGGTGGTAAGACTTTTTTTCTTGTATAGTTTATATAGTTGGTTGTTCAATCATCCTGCTTCACAGGATCAATTAGAAACAAACCCTTTGAGCTCATATCTACAAAGCTGCAAAAAATGTGCCTTATAATCTTAATAGATTCTTTTGATTATGCTAGTGGTTGCTCACTGTAATGTTACTGTTTAGAAAAGGAAGGCATTGCTAAACAAGACAAAATCTTCAGTATAAGTGAGTGAATTGCTTTGTGAATTAATAGCAAATACTTCCTGCCACATTTTCTAGACGTCCTTTTTGCATTCTTGCACTGTTAACTTTAGATGCATTAAAGTGCCGTTATAGTATGTATGAATCATCTTTAATGCCAAAATTTATTTTTTCATTAATGCCATTATAAACTTTTTAGTCCTTTCATTATGGATGGGACGTATACACCCCTAAATGCTTCCTGCATTACAGCTGGAACGGATATACACCCTGAAACATTTTTAATTTGTTTGCATTAGTTTGAGGGTAGTCTTTAATTGGAAAGAAATGGATGATAATCTGTATGTTGTTTTCATCAGCTTAATTGGTATTTTACACCATAAAAATAGTTACCATTGCATTGGCAAAGAGGAAAGTAGATGCATGATAACTGTGTCTTGCCAGCAGACAATAAAAAGAGTTGCTAATGCCAATCAGACTTCTAAATTGATCCTGTTAAGTCAACAGAAGTTGTTAATGCTGTATCCTACATAGAGGAGAGTGACAGTGACCATGATGTTGCTTCAGAAGAGCAATATGTACTAAGCTGAGCTAAGTACATATTCAAAGTATGAATAGAAAATAGATTTGTAGCATAAGTTTTGTATTCCTTATCCATATTTATGAATATTCATATGTGTGTGTATAAGAGAGAGAGAGAGAGAGAGTTTATGAATGTTTTTATGAGATAGAAATGGAGTAGGGGAAATAAGTGTAGTATGTTTATGTGTTTGAAGCTGAGAGAGATAATACAAATTTGAGGTATCTATACATTTGGCAGCAAATACAAATATGTAGTGAGAATGTTTTTGATATTGTATCTTATTTCCTAGGTAATCATGCTGATGCTCTCAAACTTTTACTCGCAAATGCTCCTGTTGCATCAAAGGGAAAGAATGAACAAGCAAAGGAGTTGGCTCTAAATATGGTCTTGAAGGTGAGTTTAGTGATGCATATGTTTAGCAAATTAGCTATGGTTTAAGAAATGTGACTGATGTTATTCTTTTGGAAACTCATTTTATAGTTATTATATCTCTTTCATATAATCCACTCAAAAAAATTAGGCTTTTTTGCCCTTTACAAGATTGTGAGGTTGGGGTTAGGGACCTTAATTCTATGGAATAAGTTCTCAAAGTGCATGTGATCTTAGACAAAATGAAATGGCTACACTTGCTTAAGTGTATGAGGAATGAATGGTGAATGTAAATGGACAAAAGTTGTAGATTTTTTTTTTCTTTTTAGTAGAAAGGATAATCTAGATTTTAAAGGTATCATTAAGATAATTAAGAGGCAGTGGAACACTTAACTGTGGTAAGTGTTGTGAAATCAGGCTTGTTTAGAGAGAAATGGCTTTGTAATGAAATATGTTGGAAGTTTGATTAAAGATAACTGATTTGATAAGATGGTTGACTGCAGACATGTAAGAATTAGGAAATTAGTTACAAAATTCAACGAGATAGACTGAAAGTGTCCTTGCAGTGATTGAGAAGAGGGAGTTCAGGATCCTTTTTAGAGAAAAATTAGTTGAAGAAGTGGGTCTAGGGGAGGACCTTATTGTGATATTTGACATGAACAAATTGGTGAGAGATAGTGTAGGTGGGAAGATAAGCTGCTATGGAGTTATAGGTGACAATGACAACAGAAAAGATGTGATATGAATGTGAATTAGTGTATGATTGTTCAAATACTTACATTCAGCCAACGGTTGTTCATTGATATGAGTATGATATAGATCTAGAAAGAATAGGGTAAACAGTAGTGTGATTGACAAATTTAAAAAAGTGGTGGTTAGTGTGTATCATTTGAAGTCACTGATTAGGTTCGGTGGGGGTTAATCAGATCATGTAATAAGTATGATCCATCTTTCCAAGTGATAGGAGAAGGCCTTTAGGATATCATGAGATAGAAAGACAGGATAGTGGCACAGGGAAAGACAATGGGAATTGATGCAAGTGTAAATGTTAAACCTTGGGATAGAATAGGATGATCAGATATTTAAGTCTTTCTCCTGAAAGGAGATGTAATGATTTCTTATTGCTCATGTTTTCCTCCTCTGTAAGTAAATCAGATTTAATAAAGCTCATGTTTTCCTCTTCTGTAAGTAAATCAGATTTAATAAACCTTGACTGACATATAGTAAAAGTTGGAACAATAGGATTTCACTGGATTTCATGTCACACTACCTCTGGGATTTTTTTTTAATATGTTTTGTTTGAATTTGATATCATAAGGATTTGAACTTTTCAGGTACTGCTGTCAGTTAATAAATCCCAGATGGATCAGATCATCTCATCCTTAGACATGACACAATTGGATGTTTTAATGAAATACATTTATCGTGGGTTCGAAAGACCAACAGAAGGTTCCTCAGCAATTCTTCTCATATGGCATGAAAAAGTATACAATGCTGGAGGTGTAGGTTGCATTGTTAGGGTGTTGACTGACCGGAAAAGAGTCTGAGGCAAAGTTTATGCTAATAACTAATATTTATGTAAGAAGATATTGTATGTCTGTGTTATTCAGGACAATCTGAAATATGTGGATCACTGTGTCAAATGTGTAACCTTTATATTTTGAGGCTTCTGCACAAAGATTATTAATGTAAGTCATGTATTCTCTGTCAACAAAAATTCCAAAAACAGCCATTTTGTGGGTTTGGTTGTGTATGAATTCATATTTGCAGTTGTAGCTGTATAGGAATATTGTAAGTACTATACCAAAGATTGCAATTAAGAAATTTGTAGCTAAGCATTTTTATTGTTTTAATGAGTTAAGTATTGCGTCCTGGTACAAAGAGAATAAATGATGTGAAAATGCTGGTGTGCAGGATTCCTTCATTGTTTAGTACTTTGTGATGATAGAATTGCCACAGAGTAAATTGAAAGTAGATTTTGTTGTCATCTGTAAGTTTTATTTACATATAGTTACATGAATCACATTTGTCAGAAAGTTTAAATTCGTGATGGAACTAAGATATGATTTGACTGATTAGAGCATATTATTAGTGAGAAGGAAGATTTCTCTATATTAATGTTAATTTGTAACATCAATACATGGTATGATTGTACATCACATATGCAAAAGAAAATTCAGATAATTAATAATAGACCAGTGTTCTAATTCATGAATATCCCTCCTTATTTAATAGTAATTTGATAGTCATGCAGTTTAGATTTTGTTCATGTTATCTCTTTAAGAATGAGATATTGTGTGAGTTCACCTTAAAATGTGTAGAAGTCAGACAATTCTTCCAATTTCTGTGTAAGATGAATGGCTTGTATAGAGAAATTTTTCAGAATGACAGTGATGAGAAACTTATTGACATAGAATTGAAGCTTAAATATAAGGAGTACATAGTTCTATCATGCTCTAATATATCACTTCTACAGTCTTAATGCCATCATTCTTTCAGGTAATCATTAATGCACAACTCTAAAATGAGGATTGTAGAGTTATGTCATTATTTTTCATATTCCCTCATGGTAGTATGCAGTCTCATTTCTCTCAGTGCATTTCATGGTGAGTGCTGCCTTGATGTAAGTTGTGAAGCTACTGCTTTATACTTAAGTGTAATATTATACTGTTGTTGGTGCCACGGGAAATTTTTGCTCTTTGATGTTCAAGAAAGAACCAAATGTTAGCATAGACAACATATGGAGCATTTGCTTTTCAGGCTGTAAATATAGTTGATCTTATCCAATTATGATGCTGAAGTGTACTAAATGATTTATGATGTTTCTGATCTTCTCTTTTATGATTTTTTTTCAAAATTGCTAAATAAACTGAGACATGGTAACATTAATCAAGATCTCGGCTGGTATTGTATTCTTCAGATGTTCTGTTATTCATTGTGTGAATTGTTGCCTTTCACAAAATACATTTTATTGTACAATATTGGTTTCATTTTCCTGTTTTGATTTTGTTTAAAGTTATGATTTGGGATATAGAGATAGAAGGCATACTCAGTAACTGGCTCGTCTCTTCTGAGAACTGTGTTTTGCTTTGGGGCATTGATTACTCATGCTACCCATGTTTGGAAATAAGAATTACAGATTGGCCAAACACTTGTGAAATTATTAAACGAAAGTTTAAGGCATGATGCTTATGATCACTTAAGCAGGGACAGGAAACTGATGCTGGGTTTTGGTAAAACTCAACTCTGTTGTTTCAGTTAATGAAGAAATACTGATTCATATGGGCAGCGCTCACTGCCTTAATAAGGACTCGCAGCCACATAGCAACCTGCATAGACCTTTGATATCACTGCACATAAATGTAGTACCAAGCTAACGACTGCTGCTATTCAATTCCAGTAGCTGATTGCCATTCTTAGGAGCTACTGACAATCATTTAATGTCAGCTTGCAATGTTTTCACATCTGTTTCTGGCTTTCAGGATGTCAGACGGATTTCACTCTTTTATTTGCTAGTTTTGCTATGACACGAATCATAAGTACATTCTTTTTCTTAGAGAACTAATATAACTGGAGACAACACCAGCATCAGCTGCCACAGAATGGCAGCAACCTTGGATTTTGTTTGGATGGGACATGCCATTCACTGTCTTGTCTTGTGTTTTGAAATTTCTTTCATTTTAAGATGGTTTTATACTTTTTAAGTTTATCACACAAATAAAACAGGGAACAAGGAGAAGCAGGAGACCAAATTGTAGGTAGAAGGAAGGAGTGAAAAAGATTTTGAGCGATTGAAGCCTGAACATACAGGAGGGTGAAAGGCATGCAAGGAATAGAGTGAATTGGAACAATGTGGTATACTAGGTTCAACGTCCTGTCAATGGATTGAACCAGGGCATGTGAAGCATCTGGGGTAAACCATGGAAAGGACTGTGGGGCCTGGATGTGGAAAGGGAGCTGTGATTTTGGTGCACTTGACAGCTAGAGACTGAGTGTGAACAAATATGGCCTTTTTTCATTTCCTGGCACTACCTTGCTGGAGGGAGGGGAGGGATGCTATTTCATGTGTGGCGGGGTGGCAGCAGGAATGGATGAAGGAAGCAAGTATGAATATGGATATGTGTATATATGTATATATCTGGATATGTAGATGTATGTATAAGTTGAAATGTATATGTGTGTGTACAGGCGTTTTATGTATATACATGTGTTTGTGGGTGAGTTGGGCCATTCCTTGTCTCTCTCCTTGTGCTACCTTGCTGATGTAGGAGACAGCGATTAAGTATAATAAAAATAAAAGTTTATCAGACAAATAAAACAACAGAATTTCAAATGATCACAATGGAAAGTGCCCTCAATTGTCTGTAGTGAGACAATGTAGACAGTATATTTAGATTTCAAGGATGCTTATTGGCATAGGCCAATAAATTCAGGATGAGAAGGTCTAGTCATTCCAAACAGGAAATAAAACTTGACAATTTATCACCATGTTCACCCTCTTCCAAACGCTTTATCATTCTCCCTAATATTAATCAAAAGCCTTTAACCCCATATGTTTCTTCCTTTTCTCAGCTCCTGACCTGCCACCTCCTTGTACTCCAAGTTACTCACACTCCTTCCACCTCCTTGTCCTATAGCTATACGGAATCGAGTCATTTCTTGATATCAATCAAGACTCCTTTAAAAGTTTCTTGGTCTCAAAATGACTTAGAACACTTGCTTTCTCTTTTAGGCTCCTTTAGGCCTTTATCAGTATGATATATTATTGTTTGGGTCAAGAAGCTGGTTTTTCCCTCCACAACCAAGAATGTCTGATAAGGGTTCATGATGTAGTGTTAATGGTTCCCTTTTTTTCAGGAACCTTCTCATTGGATGAGATACTTCCTCTTGAATATGGCTGACCTTCCTTGTGTGCCTTTTGAGTATGATGCCATCAGAAAAGGAATGTCCAGAAGGGGGGCCAGTTTTCAGTAATAGTAAATCTTTTTTCCAGCTTTCACATGGTTTTTCTTTACAGCCTTCCTCTTCCATGTGGTATACAATTAGATGATGGTAAGACTCTCTGCATGTAAGAAATAAAGGTTTCAGTTAAGGAGTTGCATTTATTTTCCATAGGGACTGCTTTCTGATTAACCATTTACTTTCTTTTCCCTTCCCTCCCATCTCTTCTCTGAAAAAATTGTTTGTTTCTAACAATAATGGGCTGGAGACAATGTCAGCAGTGCTCAGTCAGAGGTGGAGGTTGTTGGCTTGATGCCACTTCATCTTTTAACAGTGACTTCATAGGCCTGGGTGGGTTGCTGTATTTTCGTTTTTTTCATTTTTTGTTTTGTTATTACCTATTTGTACTGTATGGGAAGAGTTTCTCACTCTTCGGGCCCCTGCTCTTGAATAATCTATGCTAATATACAAATTCTTGAATTTATGTATGCTGTCTGCATTAACCAAGTCCTTGGTCATCTTATTGCATTCATCCACAACCCTGATACTATAAAAGTACACATTTACATTTTTTAAACAAGAATCGTGCTTGATTTCATGTTATATTCTCAGGCTGCTCTACCCTTACATTCCTCAAAGAACTGTTCACTTTCTATGCCATCAGTCTGCTCTAAAATCTTAAAAGTTTGATCAGGTCACCCTTACTTTTCCCTCTTCTAAGGTGTGCAAATTCAAAGCCTTTAGCCCTTCCTGTTGAGTCCTATGAATGGAGCATCCACCAACATGATATGGTTAATGCTGGTTAAAGGAGTTGAATTGTTGGAGCGGTAGAATGGTATTCTCACCCCCTGTTGAGCAAATGCTGGCTCAAATGTTCACAGGACTGATACGATACAGAAAAAAAAATTCATTTTTCAAAGCATTATTTTCTGATTATTTGAAAGACAAAAGTGAACAGGCCATGACAGATGATTCCATAACCAATGGGTCACATGTTTGAGAAAATAGCCTAGAATTTAATAAATTTAATAACTAGATTTATAAGAGATGAAACAAGATTTTATAGGGCTTTACATACGAAAGTTAACATATGTAGGAACTGTTCAGTACATAAGGCAGGCTGTGCTGGTATATGCATCCATCCATACATAGATACATACATGCCTAAAAGTTAACTAAACAGGTATGTTCTATTGCAATATTTCATCAACAAATGTACACTAGAGCACAGATAAAAATGAATTTCTACACTTTTTCATATGAAACTGAAATGAAATAAAGTTGAAGAAAGTAGAGATTATTAAGGGATGTTGGGTAATTCTGTAATTTCATTCTAAACTATAGATGAACTATATGGTGTTTAAGGTAAGGCTTGCCTTAGAAACAGCAGCTACTTTCAGTTTTGGTAAGTACAGAGTAGGAAGGAACAAGCAGACAAGCCTACCAGAAAGAGTGGAGGTGCCTTTAGGAGGCAAGAGTCTACCCATAACTCAGAAACGAAAAATAAAAAGCATGTAATGATAGAGAAAAATAAAGACACAAATGATAGAGCATGGCAGGGAACCTAAGAAGCTGGAACAAAGTAGGAGAGAGAGAGAGAGAGAGAGAGAGAGAGAGAGAGAGAGAGAGAGAGAGAGAGAGAGACAAGATTGATTTCTGGGACTGAGGTATACAGACCGAAGGATATTGCTAAGGTTGAGGGATACAGATCAAGGGATATTGCTTAGGCTGAGGGACAGAGACCACTAGATATTGCTGAGGCTTACGGATAGAGACAAAGGGATATTGCTCAGGTGGAGGGATAGAGTCCAAGGGATATTGCTAAGGCTGAGTGATACTGTTAATGGTAAGGGATAGAGAACAGAAGGATGTAGCTAGGGATAAGGGACAAACACCAAGGATATTGCTAAGGATAAAGGATTGAAACCAATAGATGTTAGGGATGAGGGACAGAGACCAAGAGATATTGTTGGGGATGAGGGATGTAGACCAAGGGATACTGTAGGGGCTAACTAACAGAGACTAATGGATATTGCAGGGGATGGGTTGTAAAACAAAAAATGGGTAATACCGAGGCGGAAGAATAGAGACCAAGGAATAATGCTAAGGCTGGGGCATACTGGTGAAACTGCGGGATAGGGACCAAGGGATATCGCTGAAGCTGAGAGATAGGGACCAAGGAATATTGCTAGGGCTGAGGGATAGGGATAAAAGGATATAGCTGGGGCTGAGGGATGTGGACCAATGGTTACTGCTGTGGCTGAAGAAGAAAGACGATGAAACTTTTCTGGGGTTGAGAAACAAAAATAAAGGTATTCTTGCAAAACAGAGAAGTTATATAGGCACTAAAGTCATTTGCGGAAAGTGTTAGGAAAATTAAATTACTACAATGGCACTTATAAAGACAACAAATAACACTACAAGCAAGGACAAATAATGCTGAAGTGGACGAAATCACGCTGTAACTTAATTGGATTAAACCACAAGTAAGATGGAGAAAAATGAGGTAAACAGGCAGAACCAGTAGAAAGGGGCTATGAGGAAAGGCAAAAGGATGAGCAAACTCATAAAGGAAGTTGGTATAAGACATAGTTTCCTAAATTAAGAAAACAAAAAGAATATCCTACATTATCAGAAAAGTTAGGGAGTCTGCATACTTTACTTTTAGACCGGAGCGTGTGATCATGCATGTGATATTTATCTATCATAAAGATTTAAGAGGGTATTTATCAACAAAATGACCTAGTGAGGAGCACAAAGTCTCTCATCAAGAGAAAATGTATATGATGAAAAAACATATAGTTTCTTGACATGAATGCCTCGTAGTTAATACTGCAATCTATTTTACTTCTAGCACTTGAGTTTTTGGTGAAATGAGCCATTTTATGTACCAATTTAAAAGATAATGAGGTATGTCTTATTTCAACGCTCAATAAACATTTTAAATGTAATATTGTCCTTCGCGCAATACTGGATTCATTTATTTTATACGTACGTACACCCTTGGGAAGCGAGCGCAGTTCCTTCCGCTGAAAGGTTCCGTCAAAGATGGTGAGTGGTCGAATATATCACTGAATTTCTTGAACATCCTATGTAGAAACGGCAATATGATGATACTGTTTGTTTATCTGGTATCCACGGAGATTTTTAGACTGTGACAGGTGGTTGTCTTGTCGTGTATGAAGTTGAGAAAAGCCAAGGAAATCTATCGTGTGTATTTGTTTACATTTCGTATTACAATGGAGGTTATCCGAAATATGTCATATTACTGTTTAATGTTTATGTTTCTGACGTGTGTTGTTTGAGAGGCTATAAAACGTATGTTATGAGGTCTGGATATGTATTTTGAAGATACTTTGCATGTAATATGAGGACCACATCGGAAAGTAAGATTTTTTATATTACTGTGATGTCTTCGTTGTAACGTGTTAAACTCGTACTGTATAATAGTGTAATAACTCTAGAGTGGAATTCTTGGGTAAAGAAATAAGATTTATTGATTTTCTTTAGCTTTAAAGATTTCTGATTTTCTTTGGTATGTGCTGTAGGGTCATGTTCATATCGTCGATTTCGAAATTGCAATGAGCATAGGTGTGGTGGGTGGGGGATGTCACACTGCAATCATATGGTTTGGTGTGGAATTATTTGGTCCAAAATATATGTCTATATTCACGTATGTCACCAAGATAGCAGCTGAAGTTTTAAACAGATGATAAAGTTTTAATTTGCTCCTCACATTACACAAGGAATGGAGGGCGCATTGTCGAAAATTATAATTGGAGAGTTCTTTAATATAATTGAACCAGATACTAAATGAGAATATAATGATTAAAGGTTTGCTAAGCGTTTTTACTAGCTCCAATTTGGAAGAATTTAGATGAAGCTTCAAATATCGAGGAATTTCATCCCAAACTTGCTGCACTACAGTATGATATTCTTTCCTGGTAACAGTTGACTACAGTTTTATTAGTTATTCATATGCCAAAGCTTAGTGGGACCTGGAAACTCAGTACTTATACCAAGTTTATTCTCTCCCTCTCTCATTATCTCATATTTTGAGTATAGACATCTTAGTGCTTTAGTGAAGATCATCCTGTTAATACTACATATTCTGTGTACATATTCTCCAAAGCTCAAACTCTGTACCCATTTTATTGACAAAGTCTAAGAAGGATGAACAGATGAGTTAGTTGCAGGCTGACTGGCGTTCCTAGGATTCAACCTCAATATGGCGTGATACCATGCAGACCCATGGTTTGTAGCACTAATCGATATGCCATGGGGGTCTGTAAATGCTGGGAAAGGTTTGGGTTGAAGCAGTCAAACCAATCATCCTTACCAAACTACCAACATAGGGGCTTCACCCTCAATCCCCTAACTATAGTCTTCCTAAATTTAATTCTAGCATACCTCATTGTAATCTGAATAAATTTAGTAATATAGGGGTCTATGGAAAAATAAAAAGGCATCAGTACTGTTGCTGACTTGTGAGCAATCACAATTCTTTGTTGGGAGTAGAGATAATGTACAATGTTATATGTAGAATTGCTAGTGTAAAGATTAGTTTATGGAATGGTTTTATATCACTTGTATAATGTATTTAGACCAGGGAAGGTGTGATTGAAAAGATTTTTTTTTTTTAATTCTATTATGGTAAGCATATTAAAGATTGTTTTTTTTTAATTCTATTATGGTAAGCACATTATGTGTGTATGGTGTATGTCTAAGACATGTATATAACAGGTTGAGAGAGAAGGCTATAGTGTAAAACTGCATCACCCATAATAAGCAGTTCCTTGTGTGTCTCTCTCTTGTGATGTTAATCATGGCTAACAGGCAGATCTTCATATTTGAAAATCCATTAATTTTACATTTCACTGTGGCATTTTTTTCCCGAAGAATAATATCAGTGTAGGCAAATGTATAAACATGCAACATTTTAATCTTGAAGTATGTTTTGACATACTATGTAACATTGCTTCGCAGTGGTGCTAGGGATGTTGAATTTATGAAATGTATAAGGGTGCTTTTGGGTGACGGTAATGGAGCTGTATAGAGATATAGCATAATTTTTTGAAATTTATTGTACATCTCTGGCAAAGGAAGTATATTCACCTTCTAAGACTGATATTTGTGAGGTAATTAGTTCTCTCTCTCTCTCTCTCTCTCTCTCTCTCTCTCTCTTATTCTCAACTTGTTTGTTGATGAAACTTGTACTGTTTTTTGAGTGCTCTTCCATATGCAATTATTGATTTTTTCTTGGTTAGCAGAGTGCATTAGGAAATGGCTTTTGCATTACTTTTGTTGGAACACTTGATTGCGAGGGGCATTGATAATTCTGATGGTAAGGAAAGGTTCTGCATACCTCAGACAACTTAAATGCTGGATATTTCTAATACGTGATAAAACCAAAAGAACATTACTGTCCAAAATATGTAAATTTAGATATTTCCATGTTTACATTGTGGTTGAGGTGTTTGATTTGCTGTGATGTTAAATTGTATGTCTTTACTCCAGGGTAAGGTGAAGTGCAGTGAACTTCGGGGCAAAAAGAAAGATGAACTGCTTAAGCAGTTGGAGGAGCTCAAACAGGAACTTTCAGGCCTTCGTGTAGCTAAGGTCACTGGTGGAGCTGCCTCCAAGTTGTCCAAAATGTAAGTAGTAAAAGTTTATTAGTTTTAAACAACTCAGAGTTGTCATTTTTCTTTGTTTCTCTATTGATCGATTTTGGAGTACCCTTCTTTACTGACATGTGATGCTAAATCAGATATTAAGAGCTGAAAAAGAGGGCAACTGAGAGTTGCAGTGAGCAAATATCAGCAAACCTTAGGGATGATATGATATTTTGGAAAGGGGCTAATAATGAGAAAAACAAGAAAAAATCAGAACACTGGCAATGGAGGCAAAAGGGAGAGTGATAATAGGTCATGATAAAACAAAAATTCTGAAGGACTATTCAACGAAAATGATGATACCATGGCAGATGTAGGGTGTGTAGGTTGGGATGGTAAGGGAAGTGAAAGTCATGAAGAGTGGTTTGGTGAAGGGAAGAAGTGGTGAAGGCCTTACAAAAGCTGAAATGTGTCAAGGCAGCTGAAGTGTATGGTATTGCATCCAAATCTATCACTGTTGTCGATTGGTTGGTTAGAATTTTCACTGAATGCATGGATCATGGCAAGGTGGCCAAAGATTAGCATAATGCATGTATGGTACCACTGTATGAAGGCAAGGGGGATAAGGGTGAATGTGCAAACTATAGAGGTACGTGTGTCGAGTGTACTTAGTAGTGTGGGAGGGTAGTGAAGAGGGGTGAAGGTATGTAGAATGCATCTGACTGGGGAGGAGCAGTTTCAAAAATGGCAGATGATGTTTGAATCAGGTGTTTGCTTTAAAGGATGTGTGTATGAAATAAATACATTAAGAGATGGAATTGTACTGTACACTCATAGGCCTGGAGAGATGCTTCATAGAAGGTCTAAAGAATATATAGTAGGGTAGGAAAGCTGCTAAAACTCCAGTGCCACTTCTCAGTCTTTAGTGCCTAAACTTTAACAGGCCACTGGCAGAGGGCAACTTTGTAAAGATCCAAGGCAGCTTTTTCCGACACCAACATACTAATGTATCCTAAAAAATATTTCCATAATTATCCACCAACCATCATAAAACAGACCACAAATTTAAGCCAATCAGTGAATGAAATCCTAAATTATGGGTCCACTGTGCATGCACAAAAAACTTGTCACTCCAGCAATCCAAAGTTCACAGAGATTTTTACTTCTCAATTCATAACATCTGATGCACAAAAGCTATCAAAAACATTGTTACAATATGGTTGATAAAAATACACTAGTAATCTATTAGTTCCACAGACTTCCTGTGTCCAACATAATCAAGCTGGACCACTATATTGGAAATACTCTTATTTCACAAATATACCTATCTCTAATGCCTGTTCCCACTTGGAACTCCCTCAATGGAGCAGCATGGCAACAGTCTCAATAAGTAGTAAACTCCAGTGTCTTTTCTTAGCCTTGCATGTCCATCAAAGAAAAAGAGAAGCATCCGACTTTTTGAAGATACACAATTTTGATATTCATGTACACTATACATCAACGTCCTAAGACAAGCAACATGGTCGCCAATATCAGTCCAAATATAAAGTTTTTATGGATTTTCCTTACAATTCATAAACCTTGACAAGTTATTTTCCAGATTATGAACAACATATGGTTTATGAATGGGGTATCAGTTAGCTTACTTTACTGTTGATCTGAAGAAAGTAATGGGTAATAAAATTTCACCTACATATCAACAAGCCCAATGTCTTCACAGAACCTGGAACTTGAAAGTAGTTTCTCCAAGTTTTGAAGTGACAGTGAAGGTTATGTGGTAAATGAAAAAACAATTGAAGAGTCGGCAGTGATTTTTTGAGAACGAGTCTTTCCTTACCTTGAATATAAACTACATCTACTAGTACAATGGCATTATCACATAACTAGGCTGAAAGAGATGTAAGCAATCTACAGTGTTGCAGTATACCATATGACAGTGTTCTGTAAGCTGTTATTACCAATTTCAAGTGCCTACTTCTACACAAAAATGGATATTAGTAAAATTGAGAGAACTATCTATAGTAAGACAAGACAATAAGCAAAACTAACTGTTTAATACAGGTCATCAAGAAGCACCAAGACAAACACACAAAAGCACATTGTAATAAAAATTCTGCCATTCATCATGAAATTAAAAAAAAAATGGCTCCACAGTCAGCTGTACTCAGATCTCCCAACTTCACTATAGATACAAATGAATTTTAATACAATTTGTCAGTAATGCCACTATGATAACTTTCTGCTAGAAATTACGAGTGATCTAATTATATGCCTATGTAAAAGCTAAAGCACCTTAAGCTTTAAAGTCATAATTCATTACCAAGGATGCACTTTGTTGTCATCCAGTCTATAAATAAAATTACTTCGATACAAACAGCAAGACAATGCTTGGGTACAACTACCTTAAGGATGAAAACATGACACTATACAAAATAACCTATGAAATGTTTACTACACTATGATGAGAATGAAATATATAAACAGTGTGCCTCTATATATCTAAATAAATATACTTCAATATGATTTTAAAAGCAAATGTCACTCAGACAAATTGCATGTCAATAAAATGATCTTTCTATCGATACATATCCACTAAATTATAGTCGTACAGATGCAGAGAAATCTTCTGCCTCCGTTTCTTCAATAACTACTGCTACTGATGACATGTAACTCTTCTGGTAAGAAAGTCCATTCATATTCGAGGTGTTCTGGAGATTTTTTTTGCGAAAAACTTTGGGCAGCTTACTTTCTACATTACTTATATCTCTGCAATTATGTGAACTTTTTTTGTTTCTACTTACTGTATCATGACACCGACTTGTACTATCAAGTTTGTCTCTGCCTGTTAAATCTTTTGTATCAACACACTGACACGAAGTTTCAGTTGGGTCCCTACTTGCTGCATTATGACCAAGACATGAACTACCTTCTTTGTCAATGCCTACTGTATCATCCATATCTATAGGAGTTTCAGCACATTTGTTTATCACAGAAGCTTGGGAAATCTGAGTACAGGTACAATTTTCCTCATCAGAAGCAGTAGCATTTGGGGGAATCCACTGAGGGGAACATGCATGGGAATAAGCCCTTGAAACATCTGGTAGGTTCAAGGATATTTTCTGCTGAAGCGGTAATTCCTTTAAGGCAAGAGAGGGCACTCCATTTTGCTTGATGCTAGTGAACCTAAGCTCCTCCTTGGAGGCACTCTTTACCTGTTTGGAGAGCCCACAGCAGGTGTTTGCCACACAACCATCTTTATCTTTTGATGGGCAATCTAGAATACAATCTTCTGCCGAGTCAATAGAAGCAGAGGCACCATCATCCTCAAACTCAACAAACTCTGGCTGTATAGTAGTTGAATGAATACCCTCTTCATGGAACATCTTCTTTATCTTCTCAGCTAGAACCATGTAATCCTTCAGGTTGCGACATCTGCAGAGATTTGTTTATTCACAAAATCGCAGTACAAAAGCAAACAAAAAGAAAAAAAGGAAAATTTAAAACTGGATGGAAGTGTATGGTACCAAGAATCAAAGTAATTATGGAATACAAGCAAAAATGATACCAGAAGTATTTTCAATTACACATTTCAGATTAGTTAAATACAAAGTTAAGTTTAGTACCAGTGATTGTGAAATATTTAGAATTGGGATTTATGAGGATGAAGCATGTCTTTAGAGCAGAACTGCTACCATTTTAAAATCAAATTACCAAGTGTTCATATACTACCAATGAAGAAATCCCCCACATAGATCAAAATAAATGTACAAATATGTTTTCATTCATACCAAGTACCCCATGCCCCCAATTATACCCTCAATTGCTAAATCACCCACTCCTGCAGTCAAGTCCACCATCACCATTTCTCAATCACCCCACATCAAAACAGTTCATGCACTCATTTAGTTCCACCCAAAACATCAATCTCAATTCTTCTTCACTTTCTTAAAATCACACACATTCCCACAAATCCAATAGGTTTGCTACTCCATTTCCTTTACTCTCACCCTCACACTAACCCCAGACTTTACCCCTTAAACACTCCCAAGTTATTCTTTCCCCTTCTATTTGAATGCAATTTCCCTCAAAGCCGGAAAAACTAGGTTTCTCTCTTATAGCTGATAACCAATCTCTCCCTTCTCATCCTGGTTACATCCATCCACATTCAGTAGGATAAGCACTCCTTGCTTGGCTTCTTCCATTCTATCTCTAAGAAAAACTGGAAAAGGGTAGAGCTTCCAGGCACCTGCTCTTGCCCATTTTAGTTGCCTTCTACAACATGCAAGGAATACTAGGACAATCACCACAAGTCAAAAAGTTGCTTCGGCAACACTATCATGAAGAAACAATGCAATCAAGTTATGGAACTTCTTACTACAAATTAGCCCATCATCTCCCTGCTATTGAATGAAATTCAGCCATGACATTACAAGAACCCCATGAAAAGGACAAAGGATTAAACAATATAATTGTACACGACAGCAAGAGAGTGGACATAAGCGAAAGATTGCCATTTCTTTGTCTGTTCCTAATGTTATGTCACCAAAACGGGAAATAACTAACCAGCATAGAATATATAAAAATATACACGAGGCAAAAGACAAAGTTCATTCGATAAAAAGTAAAAATAAAGATGTACCTGATATGAGCAGAAGCAATAATTCTCTCGCCTGCCAACTGCCAAACATGGAATTCATGGACTGCCAGAACACCATCAACATTCAACAACTGCTTTTGTATGCCATCAACCTGAAAGTTTCATTTTATGATATAAAAATCTCTGGGTTACATATAGTTATCAATTCAAAATTTTCCATAAAGGATTTTCCATATTTGACACTATTCATTTGAATCAATGTTTTTTTCTCGTTTTATTTCAAGGAGCTTTGAATCTTTCCAAACTATTTACTTTCTAGTCCTCTTTATACCTTCAAATGCTAAAGACCCAGCTTTAATGATGTAATGTCACCCAGGAAATTTGTGGAAGGGTATATCAAGAAGAAGGAAGCATGAAGTGAAAGAGGGTTTGAATTGTTGGGGCCTGAACATGTAGGTGGATGACAAGTGAAAGAATTGGAGTGATGTGGTAGAGGGGATGGTAACATGCTGTAAGTAGGCTGAACAAAGGCATATGAAGTGGTCTGAGGGATATTAAGGAGAGATTTGTAGGGCTTGATTGATGATAAAAGGCAACATTTTCAATGCATTATACATGAAAGGTAGAAAGAGTACATGAACAAGTAATGATTTTCTTCTTTTCCTTGCATTACCTTAATGATGAGGGAATGGCGAACAAACACGAAAAAACAGTTTAAATATTATAAGAATCTGCAATTCATATGTGGTTTTCAATTGAGCAACACTTACATTTCTTCTGATATCATTTCAGGTATGTACCCTATTTGAAGTCACCAATACCTCGTTTTCCGTTTTTCTACACATCATCACCACCTCCACAAGTCATTAATCCTATGTCTAAAATCCTTTCATCGGTAAGACTTGAAATTACATTAGTCATCATTAATGACAGTCTTGAAATCCTATTCTAATTTCAAGTATAGGTAATTCTCACCTGAATATGAGTAGGAACTGTCTGTAGTAGAATAAGAGCAGATACTTTCAATAAAGGCCAGGTACTGAGAGTGATGAGAGTCACCAAGCACAGAGATAGTGCTGGGTCAATGTACATAGAGTATTCCCAATTAGTTAGCCAGACAACCAGTGCACTGATTATCACAATGACTGAACCTGTGGAAAAAATGCAGGGAAATATTTGTATTAAATACTCCAAATCTACTTTAACTGTTAGGTCTATTACAATTATTTTCATATTTCATCTAACTAAAAATATACTGCTATCATCTTATAATACAAGTAAAGCATTTCAATTATATTTAAACAAAAATGCAACTCGCAAAAAGTTTTGAAATGATTGAGGCCGTGTACGACTATTCATTTATCTATATTGCAAAGATCTTGTACTGTACTTTGATGAAAGCAGAGCAACCTGCATACATCTTCCCAAGGCATTTTTAGGACCAACATCCTCCACAATGGATGTCCAAGTGCTTAAAATATTAAACACTAAATGTTGCATGCAAGTATGGCTACTGCACATCAAAAATATACACCAGAATACAGCAAGACTAAAAAAAAAAATCAAATCTAAAAGAAAACCACGATAAACTAGGGAAATGTGAAAAGATACAAAATCTTTCCCGTCTGGCTACTCTACTTTCCTAATGATGTATAATTGCTATGAAGTAACATTCTTTTAATACAACTAGCTTCTTGGTATATGAGATTTCTACACAAAGTATTTGGGTCAATTTGCTTTGCCAATCATGTACAAGTGTGAGGAAAGTATTCAAATACTGATAAGTTTTCATATCTTCAGAACATACCCATAGCATCTGAAAGCACATGTAGGAACACCCCTCTCATGTTCATCTGGGAGGCACTTTTGTTATTTTCCTCCCCATGTTTCTGTGGACTCGTTAGTGGAGGAGTAAATCTTTCATCATTTTCATTGTCATCTGTAGCTACCAGGGCATTGATGGTGGATAGTTTGTTTTCATGGCTTCCATGACTGTGACCATGCCCTCCATGACTGTGACCATGTCCATGCTCTGCATAAAGGACAAAGTTCATAAGAGACAAAATCTTTTTAAATACAGTACAATTCTTACCACTTACTTGCCGTCATAAAAAAAAAAAAATCAGTACATTTCCGATATAATATGACATTCTCAAACTAGACGTAAATCATTAACCACAAAAATAGTAAAAAGCTTTACACTCTTACCATGGAACAGCCCAAGGCCTATCAAGTTGATTATCAGCCCAATTACTCCAACTATTAGTATCATCTGTGGATTATGTAATTCTTCTGTTTCATATAATCTGAAATAGAGAGAATTTTTTTCAAAGATTTTTCCATTATAATCATGGTTAAAAGGTTAGAATGGTACAAATTATTCATACAAGAAATGCAGGATAGTTTCATGAAAATTAAATTGAGGAATAACGGCAAAATTTTTCAAGGCACATCTTACACTGCAAATATATAAATAAAGGGCTAGGGACGATAGAATATTTCCCACATTTTCCCTGTCTTAGAAATAATATAATAAAAATAAATGTATAATAATCATGTATATCTTTAGCTACCTTTTTAGCGATTCCACAAATATTGAGAAGCAGAGTGCAAGAAGAAAGACACTGTTTACAAGGGCTCCTAATACTTCAGCTCTTGCCCAACCAAAAGTGTTTTTACTCCATTTTTTGGGTGACAT
>JAUUDZ010033869.1:0-10927 GCA_032361705.1 Panulirus versicolor
CTGGAGGAGTAAAGAAAGAACATGGTTCCCTCAAGACAACCCGAGGCACACACTAGAACTAGTCTCAGTGACCAGATGGATGATGATTTCATCCTGAGAGCATCATATGCTTGTGCCCACAATAAGCCTCAGCCGTGTACTGCCTCTTGAAATATATTGGGGATGTTTTTTTTGCAGAAACCATACTTTTCACGTATCTCAATGACTGGTCTCCCAGCACCAAGGATATCAAAAAAACTTTATGAGTAGATGTTGAGGCACTAAATTGCCAGACTATTCTTCTAATTGTATTAAGTCTAAGACCTCTGACAACTCCACCCTAAGTTGTAATGGGGAGGCAGCAAGAAAAAGACTGCATTACCCATGTCTTCAGTCATTTTACTCCATTTATCCACCACTATTGTACTATAAATGTACTTCCTCGCATCTTTTTAAAAATGTATCTTGCTTAATTTCACATTATGTCCTCTGTCCTATCTATATATGTTTCAAAGAACTGTTCACTGTTTGTTTTGTCAATGTTTAAAAACTTTAAGGTTGTGATCAGGTCACCTCATTTTCTCTTCAAAGGTGGGCAAATTGAAGACTTCTAGCTTTTCCCTGTAAGTTGGCTCTCTTAATACTGGTGCCATAAATGCCCTCCTCTGGACTTCTCTATCAGTGCTGAACAAACCTGAGAAAACATTCTAGTTTTGGCCCTATGCCTTAAGATAATACTGCAGGCTATTTCAAGGAAAGTTGAGCAAGTCAAAAGATTCCAACACAAGGAAAGGTGCCATTTCCCATCCTCAATACTAATCTCTCTTCCTGATGATCACTGACAGCTCTCACTTTTTGTTATAAGTTCTTCTATGCCTCCCGATTCCCCAGCTAATTTTATCGAACCACTGGGCTGAGGACTGAGCTCATTACTCACTATTACTTGATCCAGGCTGCAGATCTTCCATCACTACTTATCCCCTACTACATAAGCTTTCATTCTATCACTTCCTAACTCCTTCTCCACTTCCTTCATTACAATAAACAACTAGTCATGAATGGAATGATTTAGTGCTTGCAGGATTGTCCCTTATGCTGCACACTTAAACTGGCCCATTTCTTGCTTCCAGTATGATAGTTATCCTCTAATCAAAGGAACTTCATTGTTAGCCAAAATAAGTTATCTATATAAAAGTTCTCAGTGAGCCAAAAATCCAAAACTGTAACTAAAGACCAAATAAATTCCCTCCTAACAGAATTCGATACTATTCCAAACAGCTCCTCAGACCATTTAAAGAAGAGAACTTAAGAGTTATCACAGTCAAGACATCCAGCATATCACAATACATAATCAAAAAATTAAACATTTAAATATATCACAGAATAAGTAAATATACTAAAAGCAGAGTTTAACATTTACGAGAACACAACTAACAATCTCAACGGATGACAACTACTGAGAGGCCGCATGGTCGCAGGTGGCGGGATGGTGCTGGGAAATCACAAACAGTTGTAAGAAGTTTTTACAACTTAGCAGATAATTGCAGCACTGATTTCAAGCATATTTTTCAGACTACCCTAAAGAAAATATATTTGCATCTTTCTTCGTGAATTTACCATGACTGTGGCACATTTAGTTGCATGCTCTACCCTATCACATGGGGTTCCTGATGACTCAAGAGAAAGCTGCATGAAGGATGAGGGGATGTGAAAGAGTTTGCTTAGAAATCAAATCAAGCAACTATGTACATCCTAAGAAAATTATATACTGCAGTTGTCCTAACTTACCATTTGTAAATAATCCTTCACGTTTTTGTAAGACTGGCAAAAGCGAAAAATGTGTTAGATAACTGGTAGGAAATAACTGCTACTGAAAACACAAATATCCCTTTGCTACACTATACACAGGACTATATAAGTGTTATATTTAGAATGTTCAGTGAGAAAGCGATAAAGAATGACACAAAGAAAATGGGTTAAACAGTTAATGACAACAAAAAAGATGAGTCAAGGCTTGGAAAATTGCCTTTTGGCAAAATGGTAGGAGTAGCAGAGAGCAGTAGTAGGTAAGAACATTTAGGCAGGAGCATTAGGTAGAAACATAAGGTAGAAGTAGTGGGCTAGAGCATTAGGTAGACACATTAGTATTAGTAATCAGTAGGAAAATTAGACAGGAGCATTAGGTAGAAGTAGTCAGTAGGAACATTGGGTTAAGAGCCTCTGCAAACACTGCACTAGAGTTGCCCTCTGCAAGTGGGTTGTTAAGGGTGAGGCACTAAAGGATAAGATGCGGCACTGGAGTCCACTACTTATGGAGACTTTATTACCATGGCCACCCCCTTGATGGAGTTTCAGTTGGAAGAGGCATCAGAGGTCTATATAGACAGATATACAAAGGGAATATGCGAGTACTCTTCCTTGAGAAAAATAAAAAAACACAGCACATCTGTTGGATGAATGCGCATAATAATATTACAACCAAAAATAATTTCCATAAACTGTTACTTTTAAAGGAATTTTTTTTTTCTCTAGTCTAGAAATTTCCTTGAACGTAAATGAGGTCCTCCAAAGGATAGTCTGGATGAAAATACAAACCCAGTACTCTAAAACCTCCTTCACTTCATCCTTTCATCTCCTCAGTCTCCCCTTACCCCTTCTTCCCTCCATTTCAGACAAAGATTCTTGTAATCAATCTTTCTTTGCTGATCTCCTTCATGTACCTGATGCATCCCACCACCCCTGGTTGGCCTTCTCCATCAGACTGTACTTACGACCACATCTCTCTCTGACAGTCATCACATACAAAATTGACCAACCTCAGACAAAATAATGTCCTTCGGAATTTCATTTCCAACACATCCACCCTTTACCTTTCTTTTGTATTCAGGGCCCAAGGCCATCAAACACTGTCAGGACTGTTATTCCTTCAAACATGACTATCTTTCCCCTAAAGACACTGACCTCTTCTTCAACACACTTCCTAATGCACCCAGGCCTAAGCCCCTCTTCCACACATTTTCTGGCTTATAAATTTGTCTATTTATCTAACTATATCTCTGATGGCCATTCCCTCCGGGAATTCCCATCAAAGGGCTGGCAAACGAGTCTTCACTCATCCCTATCCTTACATGCCTGCCTTGCATACACTATTCCACGCGTTCTTCCTCCATTTCTCTCCCTTTCGTACTCTTCCACTACTTCCCCATGTCACAGGTGGTGTTCCTCTCACAAATAGCTCAATGCAATCCCAAAAAGTGATTCTTACCATTTTCCTATATTTTCATGACACTCGAACTCACAGTTCTCTCAGCTACCTTTATTACCCCCAAACCAGATGCACCATATCTTAGGAATGTTTATGAATGATGACAAGACTGATAATAGTCTGCATACTTAAATAAATTTGCTTGCACACAGCTTTTAGGAATTATTACAATAATTCATTACAACCTGAATGTACTGAAATCCCTATGATACAGCATGTAAAAGCACCGTACCTGACCCAATGTTAAATTCCTTCCCCGACATAATATGATGCAGAAGGTTCTTCATTTCAAATGGAGAGAGATTTAGGAGATGATCTGATGCCACATCTGCAGCACATTTGATCGTTCGTGCCAATTCTGAAGCCATGACCTGTAGGGGATATTTGAAACATTAAAGATTATTCATACTATTAGTTCAACTCTTTCAAAGATACTTATCAACCTTCTTATTGAGAAATGGGAGAGATATAGTTCCTACCCTGCACTCTGTAAATAAATATCTTTTCAGTATGTACACAAGAAAAGAAACAAATCTATTAGAGTATGTATAAAAACTTAGTGGAGTGAGCTGTGATTTCATTGGAATTATCAGACTATCATCACATGGGATCAGTACTTAAAAAGTGTCTATGAATCTCCAGCTCTAGAGAGCAATGAGAATATGTGAGAGGAGATACTCCTTACATGAACACACTACCACCACCCTCTCACACATACTTAAAACAAACAAATTAAAAGTAAACTGCCAAACAAGCACATAAATCAAGGTAAAAAGAGAGCTAAATGCAGTGAAGAAGACAAAGTGCAGGTGTGTGTATTAATCCTTGTGATGGCTGCAGCAAAATGTATGGAGAGACATTTCAGAACTTAAATATGTACTGGAGTACAATAACACAGATACACAGAGCGAACATACAACACAGTGCATTTTTAGTTCAATGCAACAAGCATGACCATACCATAGACCAGAAAATCCTAGGATAGTTATCAAAGAACCAAATAGAGTTAAAAGAAAGCATTCAGCAGCAGCAACTGTATAAAGTGTATGTACAATAAAGCAAAAAAAAAATGGTATGTTCAGCATAGCACCTGTTATATATCTGTTGTTGAGAGTAAATGAACTTTCACTCCTAACTACAAAACATTTCCTCTCCTCCTATCACTCCACCCTGTCTTCCATCCTTATCTTCACAACCACTGACCTCATCTGCCCCTGCTCAGCACCAATCATCCACTCCCACTCTTTTCTCTCTTTCCCCATTATGGTGGATTTATGAACCGTTGTTCTAATGTGGCCTGTCAGTAGTTTAACAAAACTTGTAGGTGCAAAAAGGTTCCAAGTTTGATAAAGGACTCATCTAAACAAGTGTTTTTCAATATCTATCAAGTATTTTACCTGTATTATAAGCCCTACACGCAGCCTCAACATCTCATGGAAGAGACTCGGCTCTGTACGGATAAACATTGCCAAGTAGACTATTAACTCTTGAGTTAGCATGGCAGTGGATTCATCTGCTCCATATGCCTCATGGATGAGAACGCGCAGTTCAGATGATGGAAGGGGTGCAGTAATAGTTACTTCATTGTGTGGAGGCAAGCCAACAGTCACCTGCTTCTGTCGTACTAAAAGGTCTGTGACAGCTTTAGCCAGATCTTCTACACGCTTACCCAGCATTCCTGTAGATGAAGAAGATAATAAAGAAACAAATAAGCATTTCACATATTTCTATCTACTCATTTAGTATCCTCACACGAGACAGGTTAGCAAGTCCAACACCTGGAAAAGGGCTCTACACACACAGGTAAGTCACACAAAGACCTCTTCCTAGCAAAGAAATAGGAACTAGATCCTCTGATTATACATATTTTAATGATTCAATGAATCTTCATTTTCTCACCCATCTTAAAAACTTCTCTGAATAGAAAAGTATACAGAATTTACCTGTCTGAAAATTCTAATGAATTTCAAGGTGATTGGATACACACAAAACATTTTGGAATTATTACATCTCCCTTAAAAAGATGGAAACCCACAGCGTTTGATGTCATTTACTGAAAATGTATTTGACCTATAGTAATGAGGTTGTAGTGAATTTGGTGTCATGAAGATGAGGGTTAGTACAAATAAGGCATCAAAAGTACAGTGAAGATGAGAGTAAAGAAAAGCATAGTTAAGACAACTGTGTAAGAAAGTTGGCCTTAGACCTGACCTGTAAGCACAGAGTGAAAATAAAGATTGTGGTGAAAATGGTGTTGTAAAAGACAAAGGTGTAAAGAAAATGACCTTTGACATGATCCAGAAGTGTGCTGTAACAAAATGTGGTGAAAATGTGCTGTATATCTTAATATATTTGTTTCTAATTAAGTCTAAGCAAACCCAAGAATGAACTACTAACCTTACAGACCTTTCAAATAATCTAAAATTGTCCCAGAAAATAAAGAAAAGTATCAGCTTACCAGCAGTGTGCCTAACAAGTGCCCAGTGCTTGCTGTGGCAGGCTCGTTCATATAGGTCCTTCAAGAGATCCTTCACTGTCACTGGCTGGCCTTCAATCACTGATCCTGTCTCATGGCCCAGCCCAAACTGCACAACCTGACACCAAAAATATTTCATTTCAGTTGCAGATCCCTCACCTTTATTGAATAATGACATTACAAAACCAGATCAAAATGATTCTGAGATGTTTCTTTAATGGTCCTTTGATCATTTCTGAACTTTCTCCAGGTGACTCAATCACTAACTCTGTCTTATGGCCTAGTCCAAACTGCAAAAGTTAAGGTTAAATCTATTTACACTCAGTGACTGATTTCTCCCCTTTAAGTAAAGTTTACAGATTCAGATTATTCAAGAATATTTCTTTGAAGTCGCACGTCCTACAAGTAGCTACAGATACTTCAGATCACCAACAAAACTTCAACAATTAAAAAATAGCTGCAAAGTCTAGGTCAGATCAAAATCCAACATGAATTAACACATTCAGTGATAAGAAACTGTAGTCAAAAGAGATGTATATAAATACAAAGGCATGTATAAATGCATATTCTGGGTGCAACTTTTATCTTTAGCTTTATATGGACTTAAGTATGCACGTGCAAATCAGTTGTATCATTAAGATGGTGCTAAGAAAAACCTCCTAAGATGGCATGACTCCAACATTATTTTTCTCTCATACTTGTTCACCATTTCCCACATTAGCAAGAGAGCAACAGGAACAAAGAAAAGGCCTCAACCACACATATCCATTCTCCAGCTGTCATGTGTAATGCACTAGAGGTACAGTCCCCTATCCATAACCAGGCCCTATAGACCTTCCTGTGGTGTCCTCTAGCCATTTCATATGTTCTAAATCAATGTACTGAAAGCATGTTCCCTTATGTATACCATATTGTTCCAATTCACTCTATCCTGTGCATGTTTTTCATGCAACTACATGTTCATGACCTGAGCACTCAATATTTTTCATGCCATCCTTGCACCTCCAATTTGATCTCCCCCTTCTAGTTCCCTCCACCTCTGACACACATATTCTCTTTATCAACCTTTCCTCACTCATTCTCTCCACTGTCTACAACATTTCACCTCTCTCAACTATACTCATTCCTCGCTCTTAACTTGTCATTACTTACTTGATAAACCCTCCTCACACCACATATTTTCCTCAAATATTTCATTTTCAATACATGCATCCTCCTCTGTGCATTCTCATCAACACTGCAGCCCGTGCCTCCCATCCATACAATATAGCTGGGACTACCATACCTTCCAACATACCCATTTTCACACTGCCAGACAGTGACCTTTCTTTTCACACATTCATCAATGCTATGAGAACCTTCAATCCCTTCATTTATGCTATGACCCACCTTTGCTTCCATGGTTCCATTTGCTGCCATGCTCACTACCAGGTATCTAAAATCCTACTTCCTCCAAAGTTTCCTTATTCAAAATCACATCCCACCTAACCTGTCACTCTGCACTACATAACCTAAAAACCACACTTAATCTCAACTTCCTTCTTTCAAAAACACTCAAATTTAGGCACCAGCTTCTGCGATTTATCAACACGTGACTCACTTCCCAAATCCCCCTCACCCCCTACAGACTGCATACCTGCTCCTCTCTTCCAAAACCATGGAATTAAGAAGATATCAAGATTAATTTTGATGCTGAAACAAACCAGATAGTGAAGTATGTCGCCTTGCTCCTCCAGTGACTCTGCTTCCCGCATCTGCAGCATCAGCTCCTCAATATCCACATTCTCATACACTGCATCAGAGGCTACCCTGAGGAAAACATATAAACATCAGAAACTTTGCCACACAGATGATTCCTAAATCCTCTCATCATACCTGGTTCACAGCAAAACCTATTCCCTCCAATCCCTTCATAGATCACTTCTGAAACGAAGCTAATGAACCTGTTAACAACTTTGCCATTATATGCCATACACCTACTACATCTGTCTGCCTTCTAGCCTCCCCTCCAGCCTTTTCACCCCTCCAGAGAATGCAAGAATAAGAAGTTGCTAGATGGCTACACAACCTCAAGTAAAGCATTTGACTACCCAATAGCCAACCCCCACCTAACCCACTATTAAAGCTTTTTGTCAGCAATCTAAATGCCTCACTGAAAGGAAGGCTTCATATCTTTCCCCAAAACCAAAGTCAGCAAGCCCACTCTCTCTCGTCATGTTAAATCTTATTCCTATCATCCCGATCCTCAGCTTACTCTGCTAAAGTCTTGTCCAACTAGGCCTACAAAGACATCATAAACTCAAAAGATTCCCAGCAGTTTGGTCATATCAAAACCTCTTTCACTAATCATTGCCCTGTTAACTTCCTGGACCTTATCATCTATTACAACCAAGAGAAGCGCAAGTCCTCCATGGTTCTTACCTCAATCATCACAAAGGCTTTTGACCTAGATATCCATGCCATAATTATAAACAGTCTTATTACAAGGCTCAGAGACTTCCTTTTTGAGTTATGTCAGACAGCATGCTTACAAGAGGCCATTTTCAATCTTCCAGTCCCTTACTCACTCAGGTCATAAAGAATTTTGTGCTTCATCACCCCTACTAATAATTCCTCTGCTCGATACTAAAATGTCCACAGCTCTATTACAGACATCAGCTGTGACATCTTCAACAACCTGTCGAATTTTACAATTGCCAACATCATTGTCACTCAAATCAAGACTATAGCTATAAATTCTAACACTGCCTACTACAACCATGGCTAGCATGGCTTTGAAAGCAACCAAGGACATACTCGATATTAAACAAAAATTTAAAAAGATTTAACTGATTATTGCAATTGTATCAGGAGTGGTGGATGAATGGAATAAACTAAATGAGGATACAATGAATGTGAATACCATTCAGGAGAAGGGGCCCCACGAACGTAAAACTCCCTCCCAAGTACACTAAAAATACTTAATTATTATTCATTGAAGGACATCAACTTAAATCAGGTGATCGGGAAGAGGCCTCAGCGCTACCCTTACCACAAGAATTCACTCCAGCTATCACAGATCCCTTACCGCAGAGCTGTACTTCATCAGCTCCAAAACCATTACAGCTCATATCCCAACTAGTGAGGTCCCATCTGTGAACAAGGAGACGACCCTGAAGGACTCTGGTATGATCCTAAGGTCAACAAGATTGCCATAGAATGCATGTCAGAGGTCATGCCATTATGGCCAGGGGTCATGCAGTCCTCCTCGAAGGTGATTAATTTGTAGGTATGTACTTTTGTGGTGTATTCAGCTAACATTTTAACTTTGTTCCTGAGCTCACAAAGCAGACCAACTCAGGAGGTTGCATGGCTCTGCCTGACTGTTAACAGTTCATGCACTCTTACCTTACTTACACCCACATGCCCCACACTTTATGATCACACTTATAGGGAAAACACAGAGATACCTATTACCATGTATGTAAATATCATACGCAATGACAATAATATGAGATAAGAGAAGTCATGACTACGCCAAATTAACGATACTACATTGAAAATTATTTGTAAGATGTGAGAACTGCAGGATTAAACATAATAATTAGTAAAACTAGAAAAAATATAAATACAAAATGTGAGCATCAGTGGTTATAATTGAGCCATATTGTATTACTTTCTCTTAATTTTACAAATAATAAATATGTTTATTACAACTACATCACAACGGCAATGTGAGTCTTACATTCCATGTCTCCATATTTCAATAAGGTCTCTCTCTCTCTCTCTCTCTATATATATATATATATATATATATATATATATATCTCTCTCTCATCTTTTATATTAATGTTTGAGCAGGATCAATACACATATGGCACTCTAACTGTTAACAACCCCCAGCAGAATAACACAGAAGGTTGACAGAGCTTGCATGGAAGTTAGAGGAATTAATGAAGGTTAGACTAAGTGTGTATGTCTGCTTACCCATCTGGGACCTACATATAATGGAAGGGAAGGATTTTTTTTCCCGGCATTATTTGCATTTATTTTTTTTGCTCATTCCCATCCCTCTCCACCAGTCTGCAGTTGGAGGAACACCTCCTCAGCATCCTCCAACATCACAAATTCTGGGCACAAGAGAAGGATGACCTTGGAGGTTTGCCACATACACCCCTCCCCCCACAACTTCGCCCCTTCACCTCCAACGTTTGGCTGGCCTAACCTCCCCCAAAGTTGGGGTGAAAGGGGGGGGAGGGCGAATCTCCCTATCACTCCAATAACTAACTTTTTGCCCCTGCAACGCAGACTGATAAAGCTGCAACAGTTTCGTTATCTGGCAAAGACTGGTCTAACCTGTTAACAGGTCCTTCCTCCACTGGCAAAGACTGATCTAACCTGTTAACAGGTCCTTCCTCCACTGGCAAAGGCTAATCTAACCTGTTAACAGGTCCTTCCTCCACTGGCAAAGACTGGTCTAACCTGCTAACAGGTCCTACCTCCACTGGCAAAGACTGGTCTAACCTGTTAACAGGTCCTTCCTCCACTGGCAAAGACTGGTCTAACCTGTTAACAGGTCCTTCTTCCATCCGACGAGTGCTGGGAGCAAGAGCAGGACAACCCACACCGCCACAATGATCGCACGAGAAACGTGGAATGTCAGAAGTATGTGGGCTAGTGTGTGTGTGTGTGTGTGTGTGTGTGTGTGTGCCAGTCAACGTGGGACAGCGTCACCGATAATACAACGTCGGCGCTTGACCCGGCCGAACTGTGACGACGGTCAGGGAGGCAGACTAACCCTGGGGCGGATAGGGGCGCACACTGGGGAAGACCACAGCCTGGGTGAGGTTGTGGCGACGGTCAGGGAGGCAGACTAACCCTGAGGCGGATAAGGGCGCAGGTCGGGAAGGAACATAGCCTGGGGTCAGGTTGTGTCTACGTACTATGTATGCGCTAACTGAATAAGCTGGTTTAATACAAGGGTTTAACTACACTGGCACACTGTGTCCACCTGACGCCTCCACCCTGTATCCACTTCAGCCTCCACCCCATATCCACCTCACACCTCCCTCCACCTTACGCCTCCCCCCTCACCCCGTATTCACCTCACGCCACACCCCCGTATCAACACCCCCCCTCACCCCTGTATCTACCTTACGCCCCCCCCCCCACACACACACCAGCATTGAGAAGTACATTAAGCAAGAAAAGATATTCCCTCCCACCTC
>JAUUDZ010033880.1:0-10926 GCA_032361705.1 Panulirus versicolor
ACGGGGCAGCTGACACAATCAATTGTGTAAGGTTAACAATGGGGTCAATTGAGAGGCTTCGGTCTTAAACAGCCGACCCACAAGTTGCCAATATACTCCACCTTTCCCTTCCTTTATCATCGCAATTTACTATTCTTCGAGCACGACGGTACGATCCTTGAACGTGAGCGCCAGTACGTTCCTCCTGCACTGTGGTATGAACCTTCAGGACGACGGTACGATTCTTCAGCACAACGGTACGATCCTTGAGTGCAACGGTACGATCCTTGAGTAAGACGGTACGACGATCCATGAGTAAGACGGTGCGATCCTTGAGAAAGACGGTACGATTATTGGTTACGACGGGTAACGACCCTTGAGTACGATGGTACGATGCTTGAGCACGACGGTACGATGCTTGAGTACGGCGTTAAGATCCTCGAGCACGACGGTACGATCTTGAACACAACCGTGCGATCCTTGATAACAACGACTCGACCTTAAGATATGATGACTTGACCTTTGATCTGACCCTCAAGGTTGAGGTCAAAGGTTAAGCCATCATAACGAAGGGATTTTTCATCTAATTTTTTCTCTTATCTTATTCTATTTCAGCTGTACGTATATATTCGATTTTCCTTCTAATATCGATAGCTTCGCTTTCAGTTCGATTTTTCTTATCTCTCTTATTAACATGAGAATGCGTCCGTCTCTGGCACAAGTGTTCGTCTAGTTATAATATGACATCAGCTAGCTCCCTCCTATATCTTAAAATGACAGGCCATGTAATCCCTTCCCTCAGTTTTGCAAATCAAGTGTTTCAGAATTCTTTCTTAGTTGTTAACTTCAATAATAATTGCTAGTGACTATATTCCTAACATCCATGGGCCCCCCGCTGTCTGATAAGAGAGAGAGAGAAGATGCTTAAGACACACCGTGACTTCGACTCGTTCTTCCACTACAGATAGAGCAACTTGACAAGTGCCCCTGGAGAGGGTGTCTGACTACACACACACACACACACACACACCATCATTTGTCATCATCATTCTCTCCTCTGCCTTATGCTTCTTCTGGTCTCTGTTTCTCATCCCCCCTCTCTCTACCCAGACCCCCTTCAATAATAAAATTAATGAAATTTCGCTTATCTATCTTATTGATGAGGTTTTCCCTGTGCATCACTCATTCTAGTTTTTTAACCGAAGTTCGTAAGTTTTCATTCATTTGCAACGTTTATAGGAAAGGCAGTAGTGAATAACGCATCCTGGTTAACAATAACAGTGTAAGTTAACTATGTTAACAGTAAAATTGCCTTACGGATATCGACTAACAGCAATGCTTCTAGATACCCAACATTTTGGTTATCGCTAACAGCCTACACAGTATATAACAAATTCTTGTTAACGAACTATGATTTAGAATCTTTGACTATCGTAGTAAATTTTACACACACACACACACACACACACACAAATCGTCCTTAATTCTTCTACTTTCACCAATTCAAAACAAATCCAAATGGAAAATTTGCACTGACTGAATCAGTACACACACTCATACGTACAAACCAGTCTATCTCATCATGTCCACATGCACCACTCTACTTTTATTTACGGTTTTACTCGCCGCAACCTACTAAGGCCAATCAACAAACTTTACAAAACAGTTGGAATTTCTAAGATATCTAAGCTTAAGTCTGTATCATTCAAACAAATGTCACAGCAGTACTTCCTTTCTTGCACATTAGCAATACTTTAAAGATACGATTGTTTCTCCCAGGATAATCATCGCAAGAGAGAGAGAGAGAAAAAAAAAAAAAGCCTGCGTCAAATATAACAACGACAGAGGAATGGGACATAGGTGTAGTGCCAACGACAGAGGAATGGGACATAGGTGGTGCCAACGACAGAGGAATGGGACATAGGTGTAGTGCCAACGACAGAGGAATGGGATATAGGTGTAGTGCAAGTCTTACTGCCCAGTTAGCGTTATGTCTACATAAGCTATAACAGCGACAGTGACATGGGACACAAGTATAGCGCGTTTCAATCCCCTGTTGGTGTTATGTCTAATTATAACAGCGAAAGTGACGGGACACAAGTGTAGAGCAAGTTTCATTGACTTGTTGGTGTTGCATCTGCAGACCTGGCAGCAAGTGTTGTTGATTTGTACGTTCGTTTGAATCAAGTAGAAATGTACACGGATGCAGCCTGTTGCGGCCCCGTACCCCATCCTGCCGTCAACCACGCACACTTGGCCATCCAGAGAACCATCCTTGGGTCTGTAAGTTTAGGTTATGCCCTACCCGACCATTACGATACGGACTGAACTGTATGTAAAATAAGTCATATCCGCATGTGAACTACAAAGCTGGTTAGGAATCTTCCCGGAAGTCGAGGCTGGCGTGTATACAAATGTCGTTGTACCATACTCACGAACTCCAGCCATACATCTCAAACAAAAACTTTTTTTTTTATCTCACAAGTCTTTTAGAGCAAGATGTTCGTAACTCATTAAAAGTTTGTATGTGATCCAGTTACTGGAAGGGTGGAATGCACATCGTTTACACTCTTCCAAAACAAAATTAACAACATTTTGGAAAGGCAAAATCCTATTTGCTACAGTCTTGTCTGTCTCTTTTCCCCTTGCAGATTCCATCATACAAACAATTACGTCCCTCCTCAGGATCAATGCATAACTCCTAGCTTTCACAAGATCCATGAAGACTCCAGCCGTCTTTCTAACTTTAGACTGGCTGCCTGAAACTATGTGAGCAAGTCCTTCCCTATCGGTGGGAAGGATTGTTTACCTGTTGCTTAATATTTACGCAAACTTCCCTTGTCAATTATCTGCGTTCACTATGAATATCCAATGTTGGGAAAGCCGGAAAAAATTCTAAACTTAGGGATGAAACTGCTCCAAGGATTAAGAAGACTTATAATCCATAGAAATACAACTTTCGAGTTCCCTCATGATTTCCATTACACATACTTCTAGTCAACAAGCAACTCATCATTTACTCTCCTATGTCTACTTTCCAGCCCCCACATTTATGGTCACCGTAGCTTCCCTCAGTATCATAATCATAATCACTCTCCCTATACAAAATTTTCACAGCTTGACTGTGTTTGTGGTTTCATGTACCACTGTGCCCAGGAAATTTTTCACAGTGAACTAATACAAATACATATAACCAAAACAAGAACACAACGGATTTTCAGCCAAATCATTGCAACTGAGTATTTCCCATACATAAATTACCTCTTATAGTATGATAAACATACTAAAAATAACAGAATCTGACATCTTGCTTACATTATTTGACTATCCGTGACATCTTTATAGGAAATACTGGGGTGTGCTCCTGTGTGTGATTCTGAGCGACTAAATCATTCATCTATCTACACGGCAAACAAGACCTCCGTGTATGATGGCCTGGCCTCTGGTCTGGTGTCAAGTCAAAGATTAGGCCATCGTACTACAGGGTTGTCATGTTCATGGGCCATAAATGTGCTAAACACGGTACTGAATACCAAGACATTAATCAAGTTAAATTCTCAAAAATAGTCACGGTTCTAGTTATACTAACAAAATTAGTCACGGTTCAACAAAAGAGCACGTAATTCAATTTCAAGAACTCCTTTGAAAATTTCTTCCACGAATAACTGATATGACTCCCTACACAAAACAGAAAACCCATACCTCTAGGTCTCCGTGGCTTGAACTAAACGTGAAGCGGAATCTTGTCACACGACGTTATTTCTGGCGTCCTCATCAGTCAGCTCATATGGGTGCACATGTCACCCTTATAAGTAACACACAAACACGAATGTTCCGCTTGCATTACCATAAAACAAGGCGTAGCAGATAAACGAACCACAACAGAGGTCTTAACTTCCCATGCCAAACCTGGTGGCAGCAATTGGTACTAATTCTGCGTTCATGAAGGAATTAAGTACATCAAAATCTACGTTGTCAACATCCATTGAGGCATATCTTTAAGATTTTTTATCATTGTAGAATATGTGATTTAAGGTTTCCCTAACCCTTTGGTATCCACTATATCCACCATGTTTATTTAATCGTTTATATATTGGCTCCGTAGTGATACATCCACGAGTTTCCCGTCTTTGTTCATAACTTCTATCTCAATCCAAAGTCTCCTAGAAATTACTTCCTAAAGCGTTATATGTTTCATAACACATTTATTTGTTTTAACAAATAACAATGAATTTGTTAAAGCTAAACTACCCTTTTCTCTAATCATAGCAACATATGACATGATTATTGGTTAGTATGATGCAATAAGGAATAGAAGTAATACGTACGATCTTTTATTCACATCTTAAATTGTGCTGGAGGCCAACAATAACATCCGTACTGAATTACGGTTTGTTCAATCCGTTCATTACTAAAACAATCAGTATATGGGATAGTTTTACTGCCCCGCTGACAGTGTCTGCTACATAATCAAGACTGACACACACATTGAAGGTTTAAAAGGTTACCTCATTAAGGCAAGCTGTGAGGCTTGTAGCTGGATAGGCAGAGGACTTCCATGTATAACTTTAGAGGTTGTATTGGGTTGGCAAATAAGCCAAGAATGATTTTATTTCATATATTTGACTTTTAAGCTTCTGGATTCATGTAACTTTGATGTACTCCGAAGTTCCTGTATCATATTCTGCAACCATCAGTGCTGAATTCGATAACAATAACTGGAAGAAAATGAACCTGGCACACTTCTAGCTGAATCAACACAAAGCAAGCTGTTGGAGGAGCTCTGGGGTTGTTCCAGTTCCATGAATTTACAGATCGAATCAATTTGCATTTCATTTCTTGTCATTTAATATTTCGTTTCTTAAGCTTTATTCTCTACTTTTTCCTTAATGGTGTTGACAATCAACATTTTGCTAATCAGGTGATCAAAAGCACAGGATTACAGTGACGTAGTTTCTTCTTTGATAATATGCTTGATGACTTCTTGAAGGCCGTGCCACACCTCATCGCTACACGGTACAATCTCGGCAGCAGGCAAGAGGAAGCCCTTAAGACCCTGATCCCGCAGCTCCAGTGTGTATACGTATTTGGTCCCGAGTACCGCCATGGCCCAGTCATCCGTAGTTCCAGAGGCAACGTACAAGTCTCTTGCACTGTTTTTGACGGAATAATGACGGCCTGTTGCTGCTCTGATTGCCTCCACGAATATTTTCCCCACTGCGATGAGTTGCGACGTGCCTGGTGCTTCCTTCGTGACCGACCAACCCCAAGGGTATAGCAAAGTCTGCCCGTAGCTATGTAGCGACAGCACCAATATCAAGTTATCCTTTTCTTTCTGCATTGCATCGCGTAAGGCTTGGGTCTCCGGCTCGGAGAAAGCAAATAGCCCGTCATAGGTTTCGCTACAGGCGTGGCTGGAGGCACCAACCCCGAAGTGATCATCCCAGTTGCGGTTCAGGTCAATTCCATCACAGGAGGAGTTAGCAACAGGCCTTCGGTTTTTGCGCCACAAACGGTCATTAGTCCAGGTGTAGACGTAACCGTCAGGGTTGGCCATCGGGACCACATACACATCAACATCAGCCATCACAGAGTCGTCGTACAGCAGTTTGTGAATAATGTGTAAGGCCACTGCTGAGGAGATCCATTCTCGGGCGTGGATACCTGACAGGGATATACGGTACTGGAAGCATGAATGTTTTATACATTAAAATATACGTAAAGGGCTGGGCATCAACTGCAGGGGAACAGCAACTCTGTCATAACTCACCAGCCTCTATCCAGACGGATCTACCAGTAGAATTGGTGGCCTTAAGGTGGGCCAACCAAAGATCGCGACCCAACACCGATCTACCAATACTACTGACACTGATCTTGGAGTAGGTCTCATTCACCTGCTTCAGGTACCACTCCATCTGAAGGAGTAAAGAAATACGTATTAATGCAACCGCAATGTGTAAGAAAAAATGCTACAATTTGTTATATTTTACTGTAACAACACAGATGAATGTGTATTGGGGCACTCAAAACATACATTAGTGTTGACTCAATGATATAAAAGCTTTACAGTTTCATCCAATATTTGGGCGTTCCAATCGCAAAAAATGGAAAACATAGCCTATCTGCAAACTCAACTTCAACAGTGGAGTAATTGTACAACCCAGTATTTACGACCTCCTTATTCGTCTGCGTTATATTTGTGGCTGTCAGGGAGAATTAAAGCAGTATCAAAATCTGGGGTCAGAACTATGTGTATCAATGACGGCTCAACGGAACAAGAATATAAAAGAAAATATTTTCATCTACGTGGGTGTATTGACTCTTAATGATGTTGGTATCTGAAATTCTGACGAAGAAAGGATCTGAATAGTCATTTAGATCAACCATTAAATTGCAGACTTACATGAAACGCATTCAATAAACCAAAAAGCTAATTCACTACGATATCAAGATAGTTACATACATATAATAGTACCTTTGACTCAATTAATCTATATACACATGTAAATAACATCAATCTAAAAATGACAAAGAATTTCTTGAAAAGCAAGTGAGATATATTCACAACGAAAAAATGCTTAATTCGTGCTCCAGCACAGGCAATTCATCAGAGAAGGTTCTCCAAAATATATCAAAGACAAATGATTATAGCCAACCTGTTCAAAGGTCATGTACTGAGCATGCAGGGGCGCGGAGCACCTGTGGGCAGTACAACTGTCTTCGGACTCGCGTCTTACACTCCGTTCCCTATTCTCCTCCTCCTGCAAAGCACATTCCTAATAGTAAGTAACATGTACACTGTTAACGGGGTCATTAGTACCTCACAGATACCTCAGGGGTGAGAAGCGTGTTAGGGTGGTGGGAAAGTTGCCGTTAAATATCATATGTAACGCGTAGGGCGTGAGAAGATCGGTATGCGGCATGAACTAGTGCGTGCAGGGTCTACGGAGAAAATAGGTATAATACGTAGGGTATAAAACATATTTCTACTGAATGTGAACGTCAACACATTTTACAGCAATGTTGAACACTGTAAAAATACAGAAAATAAGCACATCAAAAACCGTACTTTACGCTCGATTCAACCTAAAATTTTAATCTGCGATTTACAGACCAACTTAAACCAGGATTAGATGGTCACGGATGTTGCGATGGTATTTAACCTGGAGGCAGATATGTAGATGGCTCATTAGTGCATCTCAAGTCTGTAGCCAGGAGGTACTCAAGTTTCTGACCTGCAGGAAAGCTGCCAGATCATCGATCACAGCGTGATATTCAAGTCCAGCATCCTGGAAGTTCGCCAGCACCTCGCTAGCGAACTCTGGCGAGACCCGTAGCTTCTGCGTTGGTCCCGAGTGGTGGAGCACGTCGACCTTTCCCTGTAAACGCAGCTGACTCACCAAACCGTCAGTATCGCCGTTTACCGACCATACCTGCGCACAGTAATAACATGGCAGTAATGCGAGATCTTATGGCTTGTTATCTATGTAATATATGAAAGAACTAAGGCCTAAATAGTAATTTTATACTGTTACAGGACAAATACTAATAATGAAAGCTACAGTAATTTTTCTCTTCAACCACGAGAATGTTTTTGCAAGAATGAGTTACAAACTACTGGGGTCCTGGGCTCCTATGGAAAGGATGACTCACTGCATGATGCCGAAAGTAACTACACGCTATTTAACCACAGGCAGACTGAGTCAAGTAACAATTACACCAAGACTTTCTAAGAAAGTCTTGGTGTTATCTATAACTTTCCAGAGGCTCCTGCTTCTGGTCAGAAAATATGCAGCCTCCCCAAAGCCAACTTTTCACTTGCAGCGTCAGGTCAAGCAGGCCGAGTCAGGTAACACCTATATACTATTCATCATTTTAATTACCCCAGGATCAATTTCTATGAAATAGTCCTGCTGTTACTCAGGACCTTGCAAAAGGCTTCTACAACTTAAGGCTTCGCTACTTCCAGTAGCAGGGAAATGTAGACTCCTTTAGAGTGAGAAGTTATTCAACTGAATTGTACTCCCAATAATATATCCTCACCAAATAACCTTTCACCTGCAGTGTGACCTCGAGCAGGAGGGCTCTAGCAATATATATATATACATATATATATACGTATATATATATATATATATATATATATATATATATATATATATATATACATATATTCAAGGCTTGGCCTAGAGACTGTGATATAAAGAAAATACCTGATGTCCTCTGAGTCCTTCGTATATGCTGGTAGCGCCATCCATGGACGTCACCAGAACTATGCTCAACACCTGCCATACACGCATCTTGAAGAAAGATACGTCACAACATTAATTCAAGGGGTTGTAACAACCCTAAAAATATCTATAAAACACATGTTTGAATGATAATGATGTTAACAATGTGAGCATATTTGGCACTGCCGCCTGTAACGCTTTTTATAAGGGCTACCGACTTTCGTTGTTACTTGCTAGACTTCATAACATTTACTAGCTAGATTCCTGCTAAGCTCCACCACGATCTTTGCCTTCCAACATTTACTGACTACGCTCCACCACAACCTTTTCTTTTCGGATAACCTTTGCTCGATAGGCTCAACCACAACCATTTCTTTCCTAGAACCTATCAACTCGACATGTCAGGTCTACAGCCAGGAGTTTTGTAGATGTCCACATATTCAACTCTATCGGTTGTTAAAATTTTAAACACTTTTGAAAAGACTATTTTGTTCCTGACTACACCCGCTTGACAGTGGTAAGATTATTATCATGGGCTGGTTTCTTTGATCTGACCCCAAAGGTCAGCGAGTGAGTACCCTACATAAGTTGCATAATCAGTCGGGTCAACCGTTACTAAACCATTAATTTGTTCGGTTTGACTTAGAAAATTGGGACGGGTTACCCACGGTTTGTGACTACAAGAATTCCCAAGCCTGCCCCACACATCCACTGTGTGCCCTGCTACAGCCAGAGAAGGGGGTCTAACTCAAGCGTTTCGGCAGGTTAGAAAGATAAGCTATAAATTCAAAGTTTTGTCAACCGGTCTGTTATGACCTGGACTGTGGAAACCTGCATTGTTGCCGGCAGCCTGGTAAAAGTTGTTCTACATTCCATATTGTGGTAATACAAAATCAAGGCTAACACAACCTGATAACCACAATAATAATAGGTCTTGGACTACTAGAGGAGTACAACCGTATCTTTAGATTTCATCCCTTCGGTAACGAATGACCACCAGCACTACACTAGAACAAGTCCGTGGTAGAAGGTGGGCTAACTGGAATACCAAGTAGTAATATCTACATGAGCAATATACGGTGTGTATCTAGTCTTAGAATTATCTTTAACACCTGAAGAAGGTGTTAAAGAGTTTTCAGATGGTGGTTACAATTTGAACTTGGTTTGTTGATAAACCTCAAGCCAAGTTAACCATCCAGTCAACCATAATTACAAAACAACGTTCCTGTCATTCCTAATGTACGAAAAATTAAATCAAATAATGTATAATTTCATAAGAAAGAACTCTAGACACTCCGTAAAATAACAGTCGCTTACAGGGAAAAATTATAAAATATACGTAGATTGTTGAATTTGACGGAAATAGGCTGCACACTGGAACTAGGTTGCAACCTGCACAAAGCACGTCAGACAAGATATATTTCCAAGTGGAGCCTTGACTTCAGTACATTTCCCGGTGAGAAATAGGGCGGAAGGTCTGTAATATGTTTATCACACCTTGTTTTCCCCACATTTGTTACAACTACGTAGACTTCGTGTAAACAGTTTCATAATTAAACAATTTGTCTCTTGTTATGTCTAACTAAAAACTTGCCATATGAGTGAAAACAAATAATTTCTTTGCTTATGAACTGACCTAATATTGATATAACCCTTTCACAAGGGTCGATCAACTCTGTGAAAAAAATCCATGACATGCTTTACTTTCCCGTTACACTTGTTTGTCTTGTTCATCATCTTTAAACTGGTTTGCACGTTTGCCTTACCTGTATATATTCTATACAGCAGTTTAATGCCGCTGTCTGATAGCTAGTGTTCACTCACCCTCTAGATGTATTAACGCTAGAAGCGTTCAGGGATAACTGATGAAAAAGTAAGTACATTTGCACATCTGTGCCAGACGCAGTGCCGTTCTTACTTCAATCAAAATTCCGTTCGTTTTATTTCCTGGAATTCTCCTGCATCAGTGTTTTTAGATATAACATCTAGTGATATATGAATTTTTAATTTTTTCATCCAAAAGACATTTACACGAACATATAGAAACATGGCACCTCCCGCATGATACAATTCAACACCACAGGTGTGGTTATTGGTGACACAAGTGTTTTGCCATTGGTATGAATATTCTCTACTCGCGCACATACATATATATGTACGTACGTGTAAAATGTCGATGTAATTGCTTATGATAATACGATATCCTACATTTTCGAACAAATTTAGCAGTCTATATGGTGTTTTTCCTTTACCGTATCACAAAACTAAACAAACCTGCACATACAACACAGACTTGATACCAACAGATTTGTGGTAGAATTCATTTCAGACTTCACGGTCATGGAATTAAGCCCCCCCCCCCCTACTTTATGTTGTACCTTAGATATAAAAAGGTCGAAAGTGATCGACCCAAAGGAAACCCAATTTTGAAACTGGGAAAACATGCCAATGGAGACAATTTATCTCTGTTCATCGAATATATGATCATTCTTTTAACAATCTTTTAACAATACCTTGGACAGTGGGCAACTTTGCAGGCGAGTTTTAATTTTCCAAAAGAAGGAACAGAGAAGGGGGCCAGGTGAGGATATTCCCTCTAAGGCCCAGGCCTCTGTTCTAAACGCTACCTCGCTGATGCGGGAAATGGCGAATAGTATGAAAAAAGAGAAAATGATAATAATAACGTTATGATGTATAGGTATGTATATGTGAGTGT
>JAUUDZ010033902.1:0-10926 GCA_032361705.1 Panulirus versicolor
GACTCCCCCAAATCTTTCAGCGATGATGACCAAACATTAGCAAGATAGGAAAGAATATCACCAGTGGATCTCGCCTTACGGAAGCTATACTGGTGATCAGAAAGGACTGATTCTCGAGGTGTTTAAGGATATGGGAGTTGAGGAGGGATTCAGAGAGTTTGGAAATGGTAGATATCAAAGCAACAGGACGATAGTTAGAGGGGCTAGAACGGTCACCCTTCACAGGGAGGGGATGTACCAATGTATGCTTCCAAGAAGAAACGGAACAGACGAGCAAGCACAGGTGCAAGTTCAGAGATACATTCTTTCAGTACACGGGGATGGATGCAATCAGGACCATAAGCCTTGCTTGTGTCCGGAGAGAGAAGCGCTATTCGAACAATTCGAAAAGATTTTACAGTTAGGTGCACAGGATTGATAAGACCATCAGGGGGGGTGAAGCAATGTTAGTTATCCAATGTGGAGTTAGAGGAGACACGAGAAAAACCTTTGCTCTGTCTATGGGAGAGACAGCTATAGTACCGTCAAACGGAATAGTGAAGTAAAGGTAGAGTGACTGAAGTTGTTAGAGATGCCCATAGCTACAGACCAGAAACACTTTTGTGAATGGATGACGAGGTGAGGTTATCACACTTTCTTTAAATAATGGAACGCTTCGCCTCACGGATAACGTCTCGCAGCGATCACGGGCAATGATGACAGCTGAATGGGAGTCAGAGGAAGGAGAGTTTTTTGCAAGCCCGATATGCCTGAATGATCTCAGAACAGGAAAGGTTGAACCATGGATTGGATGAAAAGGTCATCTTGAAGGAAGAGGGGGTAAATGCTTCCATTCCCGCAACAATAACCTCTGCTACGCGTTTGACGGAGACAGAAACATCTCCACATAAGAGACTTACCCAAGTAAAAAAAATTTTCACGAGTTATTCCAGTCAGCTTTGTCGAGGTGCTTATATTTACGTTTATAAAGGGCTGCTGGAAGGGGAAGTGTTGTTAAAATAGATTCATTTATGAGTGTGAACAGATGAACCAACTGGGACGAGATTGTGGAGTTACAGTGCGTAGGATTAAGAATTGGGGAAACAAATCCAGAATATTAGGGTAGTGGTCACAGCGGTCAGGAATATGGGTAGACTGGGAGATGATTTGCTCCAGGTTACAAGAAAGGAGAACTTGGTCTTTAATCCTCTCGGCTTGCGGGCGAGACGATGCCACAGACTCAAGGCAGGAGCTTATATTCAAAGAAAGATATAGAACTTGTAGAATTAGGAGAACCATTGGCGAAATAAAGGAAAAGTGTGGGAGGAGGGAGACAGACCTACAGAGTTGGAAGACTCATGTTCCTGGAGGCGCTCAACATGTGTATTGACGTTGGAAGATGCAGACACAGCCACTGAACCGTTATCGTGAGTGGAGGTTATAGTTGGATATGAAAAATTGGCTGATGAACATTTTAGAAACTTGTCCCGGAGAAGAATGGATGAGAGGTACGAGACAGATGGTGTCCAACAGAAGATAGGTTATAAGAGAGACCACGAGTGTTGGTATAGTGAATAGAAAAAGAGGAAGGTCTAACACAGAGGGAGAGTTTGTGGAATGAGCCAGTGCTACCGCTAGCAGAGCCCTCCCTCTCATTAACAGCAGACACAGACGGGAACTCAAATTCTGAACACCCCATGATGCCACGGACGAAGGACCATAAATTTGGTCTATCATAATTACTTTGAAAAGACCGTAGTGGAGACAGGAGATGGCAAGTGGAATTACGTGAAGATAAATAAATTTGAGTAGGTCTATGTTGCAAGTAAGGATATGGCTGGACTAGCCTAGTCGTCCAGTTTTGATGAGACAAAGTAAGACCAGCAATGCTAACTTGAAGGTGTAAGATGGTTCCGGCCACCACAGTAACGTTCCTCAGCCAGGACGGTAGTACCGCCCTGGGCGGCTGCTGTCTGCTTCCCTGGACTATACCTGAAGTCTCGGTTCTGCAAATGATGCATCTACATCTACCAACACCCACACTGGATGAACGCCTCGTCACAAGCCACGTTGTAACCACCCTGGCGTGGCCGGACTTCGCTGAAGTACTCACCAGAACCTGTCGCCACGTCTGGAGTTGAGGAACTGGTAGGCGATGATACAGGCGAACGTAGGCCCCACCAACCCACCAGCCACCGGTTGCTCAGCCTGGTGAGGACCAAGTGTTCATGACTGAATAAATGAGAAACTATCACTTATCCTATTCTTATAGTAATGAGTACAGGCGTAGTTAGAGGGAGTACAGGCGTAGTTATATGGAGTACAGACGTCGTTTAAGGTGCTATGACAATTTTGATATCCTAAAGATTATTCGTTGTGGTTTAAAAGAATGCATTAGCTGCCCAGATGGTGTTAATGCTGACCTTTTCTATCCTACGTTACTGACTTTATCGAGGCAGAGAAGTGGTCAACACAAAATGTGATCTCTGTTGTCCTTCTAACCCTGCAGCACAGCCGCCACAACCCGGGCACAGCCCTAGCACCCTCACCAGGCCACTATGTGATCTATGTTGTCCTAACCCTACAGTACAGCCACCACAACCCGGGCACAGCCCTAGCACCCTCACCAGGCCACCAGTGTAGAGGTCTACATCCTCGACGTGGGAGTAAGCTTTACGGAGCGCCGTCACGGTCTGCTGGGTCATGACCTGAAGGAGGTCATCGAATGTGGCTGTGGGGCCCTCGCCACACGCCGCCCGGTACTTGACGTACGCAGGAATACTGTGATCACGACCTGGGAAAGGAAGACACTTGTCATACGTTTTGTCCCCTACCTTACCTGGTTACATATGTGGGAACGAATAGACAGCTTTGCTTATCCCGTCTGGGTCAAGTCTCCCTCAAACACAGGGATAACAAATGAGGGAAAAGTCGAGTGATGATGTACTTCAATTGTAATCAAACCTCATATTCTATGAACATTTCATTAGGTTCGTAAATTATATGGCCTTTCAAAATGTAGGACACTTTTCCCTTCCACACCCCTTAGCCCTCCTCACTGTCAGGGGTAAAGCCATACAAAGATAAGGATAAGACAAGAGCTCGAGATGTCCCGACACTGATGGGCAAAGATTTCTGTCAGGTTAAGCGTTTTTTCAGCACAAGTGTAAACTACACCAACGTTATTCGGAAACCAGTTCTCAACCTGCAATAGAAAAGTCACATACCTTCCTTCAGGAAATAATCTGAAAGTATTAATTGTGCGAAGGACAAGATGGTCATTGCTGTAACCACTTCCCATACTCAGAAATTTTCAACAGTTTGTCTCGTACCTTAACTAATGATTGTCTCATACATTGTCCTGTAATTACGTCACACACATTGCATCATATTCCTAGCTGAAATTTATTTTCTTTTGTCAAATAGCAATATTTGTGTCAAGGATGTCTGTGATATGAATATAGCACAAGAAAAATGAGGTTTATAAAGATCACTTCAATACGAGATGTAATCTACCATCCCTTTCTTCCATTACCTGCAGACGAAAAATAAGTATCTCTTCATTACCTAAATACGAAGTATGGTTTACTACGCCTGCCGTTACCATGGGAAACTAGACCTACCAATACAGATCATAATGTAATGACACAATGTACCTTGCTAGAATCCGTGTCCTCATTCTCATCATCATGAAGATGACCCCAGGCGAGCTTGCTTACCGAGCCGGCACACACCGTCCTACCACAGAATCATGAACTACAGAACATCATTCATCCCGTCAAGTCTCTAGAACAAAGCCACAAATAAGATTCATTGGTCCATTATGTAACTACACCACACACAAGTCCTGTACTGCCGCCTGGGCAGTCGCACTCCCACCACCACACACACGCACCACTTGTACATCCCTCCTCCTCCATGCTGACTTCATGCATCCCTCCTCCTCCTCCATGCTGACTTCATGCATCCCTCCTCCTCCTCCATGCTGACTTCATGCATCCCTCCTCCATGCTGACTTCATGCATCCCTCCTCCTCCATGCTGACTTCGTGCATCCCTCCTCCTCCTCCATGCTGACTTCATGCATCCCTCCTCCTCTTCCATGCTGACTTCATGCATCCCTCCCCCTCCTCACCTACCTCTAGCGATGTTCCTGGCAAAGAGGTCCTGCCCTGGGATTTGCTGGCCCTCAAACAGTTTGTCCAGGATGGCCGGCACTAGCGTCAGGTCGACGGGACGCAGCCTCGTCCCCACCAGACCCCGCATCACCTTGTCGCACATCCCTGGCTGGGAGGACAGTTGGGGGTTAAGGTCATGTACATATGCGTTCATATCTTGTGTATGCTCGCGTGTGCGTCTAGCTGTACGTGTGCGCCTTCTCTGCCATAGTTTCAATTATCACTATACAGTAGATCGAGTGTATACACATGGTGTAGACGAGTCTTTAACCTTCGTCATCAGGAATTAACCTTTTCGATGAGGACCATTAAATTACTCGCATATTTCTCGGCGACCAGAAAACATGAATCATCATAATGTAAAATAACCAGAGTTAAAAGTTGAATGATGGCTTCTCAAAAGTGCGATGCTTTACCTCAACCCAAGGGGCACCCTGTTACTTTACCAACCAACCAGACGGGAGATGAACAGCTGGGAGAACTGAGGGTCGTCCGCCCGCGCCGTAGAATGAACCTGGGCAACTGGATGAGAGAGAGACAGAGTACGGCTAACTGTAGTACTCGAGTAATGAACACCATCTAAGCATTATAAGAGATGTTCATAAAGTGGTTGTATATGTTTACTATCATCCCACGTTGCCATGTATTTCTAACCACCACCACCTGTGACCTGCACCTCGCCACAGAGGCATTGTGCCGGGTGCGGACGGTTACCCGTGTTGGCTGCGGACAGTCAGTCAGTGGGGAGGAAGGACCAGCTGCCATGTAGCTAGACCCCCTGCCCCTAAACTCTCACACGCCCTATCTACCCATTTCCTTCCTCCCTCTCCTCTTCATCATGAGAGTCGGGCAGGTATTACAAGCGGCAGGGGAAAAGTGATGGAGGGTTTGAGCTGTCACCTCCATCAGCCTGCCCAGCTCTCCCTCCCTCCCTCCCTCCCTCGAACCCCCCCGCTTCCCTCTCCCCGTCTTACCAAGAACGCCATTGTGGAGTTATGGAAGGTGTGGACGAGGGGGATGGTAGCCTCTGGCATGTAGTAAGAGTCCAGCAGCAGGAGGTCCTCAGGAACCATCGTGTGTCCGACTCTGTAGGCGGCCGTCGCGAACTCGTTCAGCACCCCTGGGTTGACCCTGTCGTCATAACCCTGGGGAAGAGGCACACACTCGTCACACCACGGTAGTTATAGGAGGGAAATACCGTAAGTCGTTACCTCAAACTATGTCAGTTACTCTACCGTGGTTAACATGACCAGATGTACCTTGTCTGAGGTACCAAGCACCAGCGTACCATACCCTCCTCCTCCTGCGGTGGTTCACGACAATTCAGCGACAATTCTGATTTGTAACACTCAAGCCCGATCTTCCATAAGACTATAGTGTACTGTATATGACACTGACGGAAACCTTTATAGACTAGAGTCGCTAATAGAAATATGTATCTATTGACATATCAAGGTGTTCCAAAAAACTCTTACGTGGTCTTCACTGGCCAGGTTTTCCCGTCAAACTTTCAGAATACGTCTTGAAACAGCCAGATATTCAACAAGTTCTCCTGCTCAGGGTAGAGAGCACCAGACGACAATATTCGGGTTGAACAGAAGTTGGAATATCCGAGTGAAGGTAGCCAGCATCAAGATATATGTATCTGTCATGACTGATCCTTGGTGTGCGGTATGATGGCACTACACCAGGTGTTGTGAGGCCAGCATGAATACACAATGTCACGAGAAAAGAAAAGCTGCAGAAGCTGACAAATGTCGCTGAAGAAACAAACTTCGGGCTTTTCAAACCGAAATCTAAACAGATGCAATAATCGCCAGAACCCCTAGAGAAAAACAAAGCCCAAGATACCAAGAGAGAGGCCGACTCCCAGAAAGAAAGCCAAGATGTAATGAATGACAAGGAAGCTTAGAAGACCCAAAGTTAAGCTAAATAAACCAAGGAAAGTACCCAGAGAATCTAAGAGAAAGTTCCGCAGCGTCTGGGAGAAAGTAGAGTTGGAAAGTACGAGAGTGACAATGACAAGGCGTGCGTTCCCCCCCGTGTGTGTGTGTGTGTTGTACCTTGTAGTATCCTGACTTCTCTGGGGAGAGGCGGTATTCTGCCACCTTGGCCGTGCCCAGCAGCACGGGCAGGTATTCGCTGTACAGGATGTGCTGGTATTGCGCTATGTTGATCCGTCGGGCTTCCTGCGTGCAGAGAAAATAGATAGAATTTCAATCAACCATTGGATGATGTCAGAATGTATGAAGATGGTGATGGAAGCAGTTTGTATTCATGCCAGGGGAGGACATGTGATGTATCTGGTTATAACTTCAACTTCACACAGCTAAGTTATGATACGTTCTGGGATTCATAATTGTCAAATCCTTTACTACATTGTCCTTTCCTTATCCCACGCACACGACTGTGTTGAATCATTGAGACACAGACAGACAGTTAAGAGATAAAGTTATACATATGGGCAGATAATGGCTATCAAAATTAGTATAAACTTTCTCTTTTAGTCCCAGCATAATTTCAGCAAAATAAAACAATCGAGATGGTCAAATCTCTTTTTCCCCTCGCTGGCTGAGCCGTGTTTACTCCAGCGTGGCAGGCGTGGGAGGGTAGCCCCACTTGCTGTGGTGGAGCACAACTCCGGCCGGACGTGGTACCTGGAAGATCCTCTCGTCGTTCCAGTGAGGGTTGAGGTGCGACAGCTGCTTGGCCAGACGGTTGTGCTCGCGGAAGAATATCATGTGTATCGACAGCAGTCCCAAGTGCTCGTTACACCTGCACACAAGGAGGGGGACGAGTTAGTTGCGTGACGGTATTTAGGGGGGGGGGGAGGATAGACTACGTCATCATCCACAGTTGGATTCAATATAAAGTAAGGTCAATTCCCAGCAATATCATCCCATAACAATCGTGGGAGCTGTGAAATGATCCCAGGTCACCACTGGTCCCACGTCCAGATCCCAGGTGCCCTACCCACCTGTCGTCACCAGCGATAAAGCATTTCTTCTGGTGGGAGCGACAGTCCTCAAAGTGCTGTCCGTCCTCCATGGGGAGGAAGCCTGTGAGCGCCTCGGTCATCAGTCCTTCGTTGTGGAGGCGGAGGGCCTGCACCCGGCACTCGTCACTCCCGTACACCTGAGACGACACGAGAGATCGGTGTTAACTGTACAGTCCAGGACAGGAAACCTACGCACAGAAGCAGTGGATCGTTCATCATCGTTAATCACAAACCTACACACATAAGCAGTGTATCGTTAATCATAAACCTACACATAAGCAGTGTATCGTTAATCATAAACCTACACACATAAGCAGTGTAACGTTAATCATAAACCTACACACATAAGCAGTGTAACGTTAATCATAAACCTACACACACAAGCAGTGTATCGTTAATCATAAACCTACACACATAAGCAGTGTATCGTTATCATCGTTGATCATAAACCGACACACACAAGCAGTGTATCGTTGATCATAAACCTACAGACTTAAGCAGTGTATCGTTAACCATCATTACTAAAAAAAAAAAGTTACTTTGGGAAAGTTTGTAAGCACAGAAAATGAGAATGAAGGGGTAACCTTTATATGAATCCGATTCAAAAGTCAACCAGAAGTAGACACACACATCATCCAGACCACTAGTGTCCAGAGTTGACAAACTGTGAAAACAAACCCAGAAAGTCTTTCAGCCTCCAGTCTGGACAGTACCACACGTCAGGGGCCGAGCGGTTTGAAAGACAACCAAATGACAACCCTCCAGTATTGGTGTCCTTCCCTGGCTGTGAGGTGCAGATAAAAGGCCACACCGTCATCCCTCAGGGTCGTAACATAAGACACCAGCCGTCCAGAGGGTACCACAGTCCCGACTCAGGTGGTTTAAAGATGTGTCCCGAACCATCTTGCACCTTTCACGTTAGCATTTCTGGTTGTATATCGTCTCATCGAAATGGAGCTACAGGGCTAGTCCTACCGCCATCTTCTTACATGCAACACCTCAAAATCTCACACATGCTATTTCAAATATCTAAGTTTCTCTTATTTCATAACATCATTCGCGATCTTTGATTCATTTCAACAGTTACCGTACTTTCTCCTTCAAACAAAAGTTTTAATTTTTGTTCATTTCAGATAATTTTCCTAAAAGTTTATTCTCTGCTGATTCATTACTTTTATCCTCTTGTCTTGTGTACCTAGTAGTCTCAACAGACTGGTCTTGATACTTTGCTTCAATATTTCTGATGTAGAAAAAGTATACAGCACTTTGTGTGTCCTGTGAATGATGATGAGTGGCGTACTTTAAGACTAGTCCAACTGGTTTACAGTATGGACTTCTTTCCCCTGCCTTCTTTTAATGATCTCTACTTGATCGGCTCAGGTAATGCTAAATATCAAACCGTTCTCTTATTCTACGAGGATAAATGTACTAAATCAACCCACCATTGTGTGTTATGGGGTGACAGCTTTGCACTTGCGTTGCCCCGTCCCTCAACATTATATACATGCAACACGTCATTACACCTGTGTGACCAGCCTAAGCCAGGACCACATTTAAAGACCAGTGCCATGGAGGAGGATGAACACTTGTGTTGGGCGAGAGTAGACTGTCGCACACAATATTCGAACCCAGGCGGGCCTATGCCGACCCATGGTCAGTAACGCTAACTACTACACCACGGAGACCCGTCTGAGCGGGTGTGAACTGTAAACAACTTACAGATGTGGTGTGCGTCCTTACCGTAGAGAGGTCGAGGAATGCGGTATTGATGTTGACCTGATCTAAGGTGAGCCGGGCCAGGGCGTCCCGACCCCCAACACCGCCACTCCTGCAGAAACAAGAACACTGGCAGCATGATCACCTCCCACACCAGGGTAAGCAACACGTACCATCAGGTTACCACAGTCAATATCTTCCTCAACATAATGAAACCATAATACACGTGTTTTGAAGACAGAGAAGAGCAAGAGTTAAATTGCCAGAGATAATGTTTTTTAGCATAAATACTTTAGGATACAGTGGCTCATGCAATTTTTTCATCCAAACATGCCAGATGAACTTGCTCATTCGACAAGTGTCAGTGGACGTCTGTATCATGTCCACAACTGTACGCTGAACGGGTGTTATCCACCTATCAGTAAAGTACGAGTGGTTATGGTTGACCATGTCCGTACGACCTTACCTGGTGAGGGGGAGGCACCTCCGCTGGCCAGTGTAGTACTGGTGCGAGCGCAGGTGTGGGTCGTCCTCAGGTATGGGGATGGGTGCGCACTGAGGCTCCCGCCACGACTCGCACTCCTCACACACCCTCGACTCCTTTGAACCTGCGGTGCAACAGCCCTGGTCACAGGTGGCAACATCCCAAGTCACAGGTGACAACATCCCAGGTGGTTCGTGGGGCCACGTCGCGACTGGATGACAACCACCACTACCACCATGTCCAAAAACTTACTATCTTACCCAACCGGAACAAATGATTTTCAATTCAGAGTTGGGAATCTCTGTACATACAAAGCATTTCATTGACAGTGTGGGTGAAAGGTACGTAGTGTAGATGATGGGAGGTAGAGAGCGCGCACAGTGGGTACAGTGTGGCTGATAATCTACTTTGTCACTTGCATACTACCGTCTACTTAACGTCTCATCCCTCAGTGTTTATACCCATGTCAACTTCAATACTATGACAATATTCAAGTTGATTTACTACTGCATCAGACTGAGACTTTCGTTAACTGGGTCAGATAAGGTTTACATATTCCACAAGCTGGTCAATACCGTTGCTTGTGAAAAAAATCTGTCGAAGCAAAACACAGATCAATGATGTTATCAAAATGGGAGAAAACTATATTCTGACATAATCTGTCTCCTTTACTGGCAATGACATGGTTGAAGAATCTACAGTAGTTCAGCAATCAGCTTGGTACGTGTGTGGGAGGGAGGTAGGGTTACCATATTCCATATTAAGTACACAAATGGTTCAATACGACCTTACCTTTATGCTTGATGACGGGAACGACGATCATGTCGTGGTCTATGAACTGTCCCAGCTGCATGATGAGGAGGTTGTGTTGTGTGGGCTGGGCGGTGGGCGCCTCCCGGGACAGCAGGCTCACCACGCGTGGGTTGGGCAGCAGACCGCCAGACGCTGATCGCGTCCGCATCAGCGCCGCGTCTACAACAACAGACAGTTGTACAGAATGGCCTCAGTACAACGAAGCGCACAGACGCCAGGCTCCTTTGGCGCGACCATAACCCCTTCCCGACTGATAACCCGGCTCTCATCACACGCCACCTCACCTTGATGATCACACACCACCTCACCCTGATGATCATACACCACCTCACCCTGATGATCACACACCACCTCACCCTGATGATCATACACCCCCTCACCCTGATGATCACACGCCACCTCACCTCGATGATCACACACCACCTCACCCTGATGATCATACACCCCCTCACCCTGATGATCATACACTCCCTCACCCTGATGATCACACACCACCTCACCTTGATGATCACACACCACCTCACCCTGATGATCACACACCACCTCACCCTGATGATCACACGCCACCTCACCCTGATGATCATACACCACCTCATCCTGATGATCACACACCACCACACCTTGATGATCACACACCACCTCACCCTGATGATCATACACCCCCTCACCCTGATGATCATACACCACCTCATCCTGATGATCACACACCACCTCACCTTGATGATCACACTCCACCTAACCCTGATGATCATACACCCC
>JAUUDZ010033913.1:0-10926 GCA_032361705.1 Panulirus versicolor
AAGGAACAGAGAAAGATGCCAAGTGAGCATATTCTTTCTAAGGCTCATTCCTCTGTTCTTGCCGCTACCACGCTGACGCGGGAAATGGTGAAAGTATGCATTAGTGTTATTGCTCATAACTTAAAAACTTTGAAAATGTACCTTTAACAACCATTTTTGATACTACATAGAATTATTGATAAATAGACCTGAAATACAAATTTCCTGAGGTCCTACTTTCATGAAAATGACACATTAATTGTAAGAATATTAAGATATCATAACTCAAAAAAATTTAAAACAACTTTTGGATGCTCAATAGAATTACTGACAAATAAGATTCGAACAATTTCCGAGATCCTATGTTAGCAAAAATGACATAAATCGTTTATAAGATAGTGTGTTATGACATCATGACATAAAAGATTTGAAAAAGTCCATTTAAAACTCCTTTTTGGGTGTAAAATAAATTTACAGGAGTTAATTTCAATAAGATATGATTTCTCGATCCCAGTGTTCCAAGCCTAGATATAAATAATTCTATATCTATCTATCCATCTATATCTCTGATGCCTATTCCGACTGGAACTTCCTCAAAGGGTTGGCAATGGTAACTGAGTCTCCATAACTAAATAACTCCAGTGCCACTTCTTAGCCTTTTGTGCATCACCCTTTAACAGGCCACTGGCACAGGGCAAGTCTCGCACAGATTGCAGAGGCTCCTATCTAATGTTCCTAACGACTACTTTCCATATGCTCCTACCTACTCCTTCTACCTAATAATCCAACCTAAATGTTCCTACCTACTACTTCTATCTACTGCTCCTACCATTTTGCCAAAATGCTGGGCTAGTGCATAGTGCTCACTGCTAGAAAATCTAGTTACAAAGAATGAGATGCGTGAATTAAGTGCTGTCAAGTGTTACAAATGAGATGGAGAGATTGTATGTTTGTGGACAGAATGCCAGTAGTCCACATGTTATTGAGGCAGAAAGAAAAGACAGCTACCTGGGTGTAACTTGACAAACACTAAAGTGCTGGCTTACTAAGTAGAAGTAACTAACCCTCCTGATACCTAGGCAGGTAGTACTGGTATAACATACCTCCCTGGTCGTTGGCAGCCTACCAACTACTAACTACACAAAAATAAATCTTACTATTAGATTTTTACCTTTTTACATCATGTCACAGATCACATTCATATAAACAGTGTATGACTTTCACTAATGTAAGACCTACAGAAATCTATTCAAGACATCAATAACTACTTGGTACCCAAAAAAGGACTTTTAAAGTTTTTTTTTTTAATTTCAAATATATGATTGCCTACATAACATTCTTATACATCATTTGTCATTTTTCCAATGTTAGGACCTAAGGAAAGTGATAAATAATTCTATTTAGCACCCAAAAAAGGAGTTGTAGAAGTAGGTTCTTAAAGTCTTTAAGTTATGATGTCCTTGAACAGATTCTTAACAATAATGTCTTTCAAGCAAATAATTCTATTTAGCACCCTAACCAAGTGTTAAAGGTACTTTTACAAAGATATTCAATAATGGTGCCCAAGAGAAGTCTGAATAATTACTATGCGTCATTTCAATGATAAGACGAACTCCAGAACCTTTTTCCAAGCCTATTTCATTTTATTTTGCATCCAGATAGTAGTTTAAAAGATAAGATCTCCAGAACCTTGAAATCCAAGCTTATTCATAAAAATTCTATTTAGTAACCATGGGGGAGTTTGAAAGATAGGTTTTCATGATTTTAAAGTTATGACGTTCTAGAACACATTCTTATGAATGCTGCATTTCATTTTCACGGATATAAGACCTGTGAAAGCCTCTTTATCAGTATCTAACAACCAAAAAAGGGTGTTTAAGATACCTTTTCAAAGTTTTTAAGTTATGATGCCCCTGACCAGTATCTTGTAAAAATCATTTGTCATTTTTGCTTACATAGGCACATGCAGTTCTGCTGTCACTGAGAGTGTGGGAAGGTGTTACAGAACATGGATAGAATGTATCACGAATAGTGTGGTTGAAAGCAAGAATTGGAACTGTGGAGTACGTACAGGTATATATATATGCACCTGTGAATGTAAATAAAAAGTGGACGAGGTAAGGGTGAAATGAAGTGTTTCTGGTGAAATTTGAATGACTGTATAAACGGCTTTGAGAATGAGAAAAATACAGTCATAATGGGTAATATTATAACAAAAGTGGGATGTTATGAATTCAGCAAGATAATTGGTACGTGGGGAGTGCCTACAGTAAATGAAAATGAAAATTGCATAGTGGATGTTTGTGCTGAGAGAGGTTTACTGCTTGCAAACACCTTTTTTCAGAAGAAGATGATACACAGGTATACATGGATGAGGAATGGTGGAAGTGAAGAGCAAAAGCTTTGATTGACTCTGTGGCAGTGTATGAAAGACTGAGAAAGGCCAAGCTGAGTTGTGAGGGGATTCTTCAGAGACTCAGACCATTTGTGGTTCTTGCTGGGATGAATATGAGAGAAATGGAGGTATGATTTAAGGAAAAATGGGGAGGTTAAAGTGTTGGCAAGCAAGACGATGAATCAGAAAAAAATGTGAGGAGGAGTATGAAAGGAGGGTAGCTGAAAGCTTACATGGAAGTGCAGTGATTGTAGGGATACAGTCATGTGTGAATAAGGTGTTTAAAATTTTTTGAAAAATACTATTAAAGGATGTAGAAGTAGCTGTTGGATACAAGGTCATGAAATATAGGAATAAAAAGGGTAATGCATGGTGGATGGAAGAGATTAAGAATGTTGTGGAAGAGAGGAAAAAGCATATGGTAAACTGCTTGAAAGGAATATACCAGTCCAGCAAAGGAAGAATATAAAATGTGCAAGTGAAATGTTAAAAAGCTGACTGAGGAATGCAAAGCAAGAGTAGATGAAAACTTTGAAAGAAAATTGAGTCAACAGTTTCTGGAAAATAAGAGCTAGGGGTAAGAGTGGATATGTTAATGTGAGAAGTAAGAAAGGGGCGTTGCTAAATTAAGAGAGGAAAGAGAAAGGAAGATGGAAAGAATATTCTAAAGCACTGTTGAATGCAAGAGATGGGGAGGCAATAGATGTAACATGCATGGGTTTGGAGGACAGAGGGAAGAGGATAAAAGTGCAAGGCCAATAGCAAAAAGGTAGTAATGAAGCTGAAGGTAGAAAGGCACCTGGAGTGGATGGGATTATAGCTTAAATGCTGAAGTATGGAGGAGAAAGTGCAATATAGTGGATACATCTGATGTATAATTCAACATGGAAACAGCATGTTTTGCCTGAGGACTGAGTGAAGGCTATTATTGTTCCTTAAACCAAAGGTAATAGTGCTAAGGATGTTCGTAGCAATTATAGGGGAATAAGTCCGTTAAGTATGCCAGGAAAAGTGTATGCAATATTGTTGACTGATATCATGATGGAAGTGACCTAGTGTTGAATAAGTGAGGAGCAAGGAGGTTTCAGGAAAAGTAGGGTTTGTGTGGATCACATGACCATGGAAAAGTATTTAGCGTGAGGTAATAAGTTGCATGCAGCATTAGTGGATAGGAAAAAGCATATAACAAGAGTCGAGTGGATTGCTTTATGGGATGAGTTAAAGATATATGGGGTAGGGGGTCAACTGTTGGATGGTGTGAAAGCCTTCAATAGAGAAGCAAATGCATGTGTAAGAGTGGATGGAGAGTTGAGTGAGTTTCAGTATACATGTGGGTGTCAGGCAGGACTGTGTGACTGCGTGATAAGAGAGAGGAAAACAAAACTGGGAAAAGAAGGTGCAGAGATGGAGTGTGACCAGTGGCAAGTCTATTTGTAGATACTACTATGCCAAGAGGGAAGAGTTGCAGAAGGCTGTAGGTGTGTTTTATGATGTGTGCAAGTGTAGGTGATTGAAGGTAAATGCAAGTAAAAGTACAGGAGTGGTGTTTGAAACGAAAGAGCGAAAGTATAATTTTGTAAACTCATATAGAGTAAAAGAAGAAAGTGTACTAAACTGTGCTTCAGATATTGGAGGAAAAAGAATGAAATAGATGAGAGGATTTAAGAATGTAAGAGCTGTCTTGGAGAGCTTTGGTGATATGGAAGAAGAGAGAAAGCAGCACAGGGAAGAAGAGTCTCTGAGTCCCTTAACATAAAGGTGAAAGTAAAGTGAAAAGAGAGGATCAAGGGACAAAATAGTCCTCCCAACCCTGACCTATATGTAGCCAAAACATGAATATGCAATGATTCACAAAGGTCAAGAATACAGGCTGTGGAAACAAGTTTTATGATAGGAGCATGTGGTGTAACTAGATGGAATGAAGAAAGAAATGAGTTTTATGATAGAAGCATGTGGTATAACTAGATGGAATGGATTGTACAGTGGGTGGTTTGACCTTGTGGAAAGAATGCAAGAATGGGAGTTTCCAAGGAGAGTGCACTGTAGTACAATTAATGGAATTGGTAAGGGAGGACCACCACCTTTGACATGAGAAAATGGAGTGGAAAAAATGAGTGGAATTGTGTATGTAAGGAAGGCATGTAAGGACAGGGATAAGTGAAGACTGTTTTGCCGTGGCCACCCCTTGGATGGGAGTTCCTGGAGGAAAATGGGTATATAAACTGATAGATAGCTAAGATTTGCAGAACTTTGTTTTCCGTGCCTATCAGTCATCAATCTTATTCAAGTTTACCAGTTATTATATTATGATGGCCAACCTCACATTATTGTAAATATTGTGCTTTTTAGTACATTAAGGGCTCTGGAACCAAGTATTTGAGGCCTATTTATCAATAATTCTACTTAATGCCCAAAAAGGAGTTTTAAAGATAGGGTGTTAAGTTTTGGGACTGATTTATGAAAATCAACTAAAGGAAAATATCAGATAAGAACTGAGGAGTAAGGTATGGTGGTGGGCTCTTTTGGGTTGGTTGGGAGTGTCCATATTGAAGGTCACTCTGCACTCACAGTTTTCCAACTTGCAAGTAAGTTTGGTTAACTTCTTAATGGAACACATTTCTAAAAATTAACATCTTTCTATGTGGGTTCAACACCCTGACTACAAATGAAAAGTTCAAGCTCACATGTGCAAAGCAATCTCTAGTCTCTCCAAGATTCTCATAACATGCTACGTGAGGTTGGAACACCATCCAAGATTCATATAAACATGCTACACATGAGATCGGAGCTTCCTAGTACCCACAAAATGATTCACTCAAAATAATTCAGTTCATGCTACCTTAAACATCCTGGGTTGCACTTTCACTAAAATGCACCTTAGTATACCCAGAGGCTGACCTACCTACATCTTATGAAATTATTAAACTACTGCTCCTACTTGGAGGGTCAACTGATAAACCTAAGTTGTAATGCTCATTAAAATTGTTAAAAATGGTTAAATTTAAACCATAATAAGATTAAAGATTCAGTCATATTATGCCATATATCATGAGATAAATTTTCATATAGTACGGATGAAAACAATGCATTGCCACAAATTAATATGTTCTCACATATGAATGCTATCATTAAGAAAATAACCATGAATCATGCCTAAAGTATGATGACATTCATTAAGTAAACTGCAATAAACTATTGTAAAAGTAGTAATCCTCTCTGATAGCAATAAGATCAAACTTTTGATCCTCAATCTGCACAAATCTTTTCATTGTGAACTTTATAAATGCCATCTTCATGCTCACCTAACATGGTATATTCTACCACCTGTCTGCAATACTTTCAAGCTTATTCATGATAAATACAAGATATATAACTGGATAATTGTGACATGGATCAAGAACCTTTACATCACAATAAACAAACTTGAACTAAATACAATAGCTTGAGAAAATCTTCATATCATAAGGCATGAAGACCATATGCCCACTACATCTAATATAGAATCTACGTTCTACCACCAAAACTGATACAGTCATTTAAAGCAAACATTAGGAAGCTGAAAATTTATCATATTTAAACAATATCAAGGCTTAGTGAAATGTTTCAGGAGTACAAACACTTTATTACTACATTAAATAAGCACAGCATACAGTCAAAATGCCTCCCCCACAGCAGCCACCTCTGAGTTCCCTTATCTGCAGTTGTTGCTGTAGTAGCAGTTGAGGTAGGGGGTGGGGGGGTGTAGCCAACACCGGCAGTTCTCGATAATGGCAGGTGCATCGTAACTTCTTCCTATATCAGCTAATAAACTTAAACCTAAGATTACACCATCAATCACCATTTATAGGCAACTTCCAAAATCATGCTAACAGCATAATGTGATGTAAACTTCATATTGCAGTGACAAAGGGACCCTAACCATAAGTAGTGAGTACTACTGTATGATAGGTCAGAGTAAAACCATGGAGCAGGAACTCGTTTGCTATCGTAGTAGAATTATACTTGTGAATTCCATGCAGTCATTACTTGTCTTCAAACCTGCCCTACCACAAACCTCCCTTAACAAGACATGAAGTGGTACAGGTTCAAACATTAATGAAATTGAATCTATGTCTGGAGTGGATGGATGGATGACAAAACATTAAGCAAAAGCCTCCATGTATGGAGGGGTAAAAATCATAGCAAGTTAGATAAAAGGTCCGGGAATACATGGAAAATAAGATAATGTATTCATGGCAAACAAGTACAAAGACATGACTGCATAAAGTTTCATAATATGGTGTCTGGGCAAGAGCTGAGTGTGGTGAGGGTCAGTTCTGGCCCTTCCACCATATAATACAGATTCAACAAGTGCGAGAGCACACCACTCAGGCCCTTCTTTTAAACAGCTCTTGGGTTTAAATTTTAACATTTTAAGGCCTCTACATTCATTTATTAAGAATCAAATGAAAACATTTATATTTCTACATTTCTTGAAACAGGAAAACTTCACAAAGTATCTTTCAGACAAAGTACTTTAATAACAGCATACAACTGGAGGGAGAAATAAGTCTGAGGTCACAACACACAAATGCACAATTTTTCAAAGGAATACACTGCATTCACTTTCTTGTAATTTGCACTGCACGGTGAAAACGCATTTGTGCACCCCACTTTTAATACGCTAGATCACTAGGGCACTTGCTCACTGCTTGGTAGATGTGCACTGTACACTTGTTTCATCTGTACACTTGAGGATCACCACTTGGTACCATACCTTGCATGCACCACTACATTTGAGTGGTCATGCGGGGTCCATCGCTGAGCTCATCGTTGACTGCGTAGATGCCCAAGTCACGGACCTACCTGAGTCGTGTCATCCAGCGTGACTCATGTACCTAATGGACACAGCCTTAGTAAGCTATATTGAGCTAATCAACAGGCTTTTTGTGCCAACATTAACTGCACATTGGTATCTTTAAATCCACAGTGAAAGTCACTGGTAGAGCATGCCCAATTTCCATTCAGACAAAATTAACTTTGGACAAATGAAATAGGCCATCATATACAAAATAGTCTAAAATTTATTAAATTTGACTTTAAAAGTGAAAACAGAGTAAAAAGCTAAAACATTGTACAAGAGTCCTTAATAAAACATCTAGATCACAGCCAAAAGGTACAGAGTCACCCGCCTGAGAGGTATATAAATAACATGACAGTCAACCATCACAGGTAGGCTCATTACTTGCGGCATCAATTATCCCAGCAAAATTCAGGTACACCTCAAGTCAATGTCTTTTTTTTCCTTTTTTTTGTCTGGTTGGCAACGTTGTTTTATCAAAAGGCCAATGGCTTTTTCAGGGCCATTTGTGATTTGAAGAGCCATACGTCTTACCAGAATTGCATCAAACCTACTGCACTGAACCTGCATGACATTTCTAATGCCACTTAAAAATTTATGTCTTGCTCAAAATTCATTTTTTGTCAAACTGCTTAGGCACTCGACTCTTAAACACTATATAATGTTTCTAATCTTCGTTCAACTGACTATTATCATTATCTTGGTCTCTATTGTCTTCCCTTTCAATTTCTTCTTGTTCCTTTTCCAACACAGAGCCATCATCTTCTGTGTCCTCATTGGTTTGGCCATCACCATTAGCACAAGTGTTACCCTGTTCTTCCTGATTATTATCTCTCCCACCACTCTCTGGACTTCCCACAATCCTGCTATTGTCCACTTTAGCTACAGCAAAATCAGAAGAAGACTCCTCCTGCCCAAGTGGCTCGTCATTCTCCAAGCATCCTAAACGGAGCTCTCGTTGAGAAGAAGAATCCCTTTCCAGAGAAAGAGATGAAGGTCTCTCTTCACTAGACTTTCCCTCTAATAAACCTACAGGAGTAGGCTCCTCTTGTAATGTGTTATTATGTACAGATGCACCCTCATGGGAATCTTCGTGCTGGAAATCTGCATCCTGGGAATTTTCTTGATTGAACTTATTCTGCTTAAAATCCCCCTGTTGGACATCGTCAGGTTTTGAGTACTTGACCTTAGAAGTTTCTCCAGACTGGTCATTTTCATTGGAAAATGAAGGCCTTTCAGGATGTTGTGACATGTGACCATGACTTTCCATATCATTACCGGTATTGTCCTCATCAGAAATAAAAGAATCCTTGGAATGCCCATGGATGGGATCATCCTGCTGCTGAGATTTATTCAATTGTGTGTTAACTGAAGAATGATCTGTTTCAAAAAGAACATCCCGCACTAAAGATGTATCCTGAGGTGTATTAACTTCAGATTTGTCATTTTCATTGGGATCCTGCTCCTGCAGAGACCCACCTAATTGTGTGTTAACTGTAGACTGGTCATTTTCAGAAACACTAACATCAGTTTTTGATAAAATACTTTCCTCCTTGTTCACTGTTTCCAGTTCCATTGGAAGAGTTCTTGCTTCCACAGATGCACTTTCCCCTTCCACAAATGCACTTTCTAATTCCACAGATGCACTTTCCACTTCCATCGATGCACTTTCCACTTCCATAGGAGCACTCTCTACTTCCATAGATGCACTTTCCTCTTCCACTGGTGCACTATCATTACATGGTTCCTGTTTATGTTCAACACCTTCAACGTCATGTTTCAACTCCTTATCCTCTCTTTTTGGTGCAACATTTTCTTTTTGTTCTTTCAGTACCTCTTTATCATTCACTTTTTCCTTAACTTCCTCTTTATGTTTCTCTTCTTTAGGCATATCTTCTTTCAGACCTCCTAATTTCGGTAAAGGGTAATCACCAGCGGACATCATGGCCCACACATCCCAGCTGCCAGGTTCTCCATCTTCCATTTGCACTACCGGTTCCTCCTCCTCGCGTGAACCCCATCTTGGCCTATCCCAAGATCGTTTTTCGTCCCTTCTTCTGTCACTGTCCCGTGATTTACTGTCCCACGATCTGTCATTGTCACGAATGCGATCATCACGGGACCGATCGTCGCGAGATCTGTCATCTCTATATCGGTTGTCCCTTGACCTATCATCTCTGGATCGATCGTCTCTGGATCGATCATCCCGGGATCTGTCATCCCTAGATCGGTCACCTCTAGAACGATCACTCCTCGAGCGATCATCCCTTGAGCGATCATCCCTAGATCGGTCATCCCTAGAGCGGTCATCTCTGGAGCGGTCATCCCTGGATCGATCATCCCTGGAACGGTCATCCCTGGAACGATCATCCCTGGAGCGGTCATTTCTTGTGCGATCATCCCTTGAGCGGTCATCCCTGGAGCGGTCATCCCTGGAGCGGTCGTCTCTTGAGCGGTCGTCCCTTGAGCGGTCATCCCTAGAGCGGTCGTCCCTAGAGCGGTCATCCCTGGATCGGTCGTCCCTGGATCGGTCATCCCTGGAGCGGTCATCCCGGGATCGGTCATCCCTTGAGCGATCATCCCGGGAACGGTCGTCCCTGGAGCGGTCATCCCTAGAGCGATCATCCCTTGGACGGTCATCTCTGGAGCGGTCATTCCTAGGGCGATCATCAATAGATCGGTCATCCATGGATCGGTCCATCGATCGGTCTCTGTCCAAGTCATGAGGTCGATCATCATCTCGCGAACGATCACCATCTCTGAATCTGTCCATTTCAGGGGGTCTGTCTCCTTCCCGAGATCTGTCTGTATCCCAGGGTCTGTCTGGAAGACCATCCCTAGATCCTGGTGGTCCTCCATGTGGAACATCATGACCTTGAAATCTTGGACCAGGTCCCTCCATCCACATACCTGTGAAAGTTATCTGATTTCAAGATATGCTCTCTGATTCCTCAAGAACCTCACTAAAAAGTAGTACTTATTCTATGTATCATTATACTCCAAATAACTTACAAAAACCCTTCTATGAAAGAAAAATTCAAGTAAAACTTAAGCTAAAGCAATTATAAATGCAAAGCATCATACATAAAAGCAAGAATTTAACACATCTTGTGTGTGTGTGATTCATATATGATTTGCACAAATATGGTCACAATGTATTTTCTTTTATTATACTTAATGCCGTCTCCCGCATTAGCAAGGCATCGCAAGGAAACAGTCAAGGAATGGCTCAACCCACCCACATACGTGTATACATAAATGCCCACACACGCCCATATAATACATATAAATTTCAACATATACATACACAAATGTATACACATGTACATATTCATACTTGCTGCCTTCATCCATTCCTGTCGCCACCCCACCAAACCTGAAATAGCATCACCCCCCCCTCCGCCAGCGAGGTAGTGCCAGGAAAAGACAAATAAGGCCAGATTTGTTCACACTCAGTCTCTTAAGGCCACATCTGTTCACACTCAGCCTCCAGCTGTCATGTGTAATGCACTGAAACCACAGCTCACTTTCCACATCCAGGTCCCACAGATCTTTCCATGGTTTACCCCAGATGCTTCACATGCCCTGGTTCAATCCATTGACAGCACATCGACCCCGGTATAAAACATCATTCCAATTCACTCTATTTCTTGCACGCCTTACACTCTCCTGTATGTTCAGGCCCTGATCACTCAAAATCTTTTTCACTCCA
>JAUUDZ010033924.1:0-10926 GCA_032361705.1 Panulirus versicolor
GGGGTAAGTGATCGTGATGGAGGAGAGTGGCAACGAGATGGTGAAGGGTGGGGGGTAGGGGAGCCGGGGGTGAGGAGAGGTTTGATGGAGCAGTTGAACAACTGGATGGAGAGTAGTGATATGGAAGGTTGGGATCTTACGTAGAGAAGGAAGTGGTGATGGAGAGAGAGTAGCACGGTTGAAAGGAGAGAAGTAGAAAAGGGGAAGGAAATTGATGATGGGAAGGAGGAAAGTAGTGATGAGAAGGAGAGAGTGATGAAGGGAAGAGGGTGTAGTGATGGTCAGCGGGAGAGTAGTAATAGGTGATGGGATGGGAGTAGCTCTTAGCAATAAGGAGAAGGAAAAGGAAAACGTGATTAGTGATGCGATTGAATGATTGCTTATTTGGAGGGAAGGAAAGTTGATAATGGGGAGGGGAGACATAGATGAGTAACAAGGAAGGAGAGCGTGATAATGGAACGAAAAAGGAGTAGTAATGGTTGGAAAATAATGGTGATAGAGAGGACGAAAGAGCAGTGATGGAGAAAAAGGATGGTGTTTGGAAGGGAAGGAGAGCTCAAGAGGAGAAGGCTGGTGATGGATAGTAGAAAGGCTGGAGACATGATGGTCATAGTGGTGAGACCTGTACGGGGGCAAACCATGGCTTCTGTAGAAGTAAGGTAGGAGTGGACTCCGTATTGGAGGCTCTGCTAAGTGTGGCCACGAATAGTCTGGACGCCTCTGTAGTGTTGTCATTAGTACGTTGTTGGCTCTGTGGTGTACTCACGAACCCTGCTGGACGGCTCTTTCTGCAGTGTTGTCACTCGTAGGATGTTGGCTCTACAGTGTGGTCACGGCTGTCCTGAACACCTCTTCTTATAATGTTGTCACTAGTGAGATGCTGGCTCAACAGGTTGGTCACGACCCTAAATGGTCCTCTTTGTAGTGATGTCACTTTTGGATTGTTATCTCTATAACGTAGCCATGGCACAGTTTGGCGGTCCTGTTTGTGTATGTGTAGCGTTAGTTCGTGTATGGAGTCATTTGATTACGAAAATAGATCCTTATAGTCTTGACTTTAATGGCTGCACGAAAATATCCTCCGTATAAGAGAACAGTTTACATAAACGCGATCATGGGAGTTTTAGGGATATTTTGCTTTCTTTATAGAAATTTGAAGTCTCGTGTCTAGCCATTTGTAATGGAAGTCATTACTGTAGAGCATTAGTATTTCTAGATATGTGACACGACTGTATTGTCGAAAAGTATTGGGTTGCTAAAACCATTTGTCTTAGTATTAGATGTGTTTCCACGACCCTTGAAGGAGGATGTTATCGTTTTTATAATCTTGTAATGAGTCAGAATGATAGGATTTACCTGATGATCGTCATCTTATACACATGTGACTTAGTTCCGTGCACGTTTGTGCCTTGAGTTTGTTTTTTTTTTTCTTAATCTATAACAGCAGACGGTGATAAAGTATGGAAGCCAGCGGTGTACGATTCATCATCAAAAGCCTTGATGTGGGATCCTGGCTTCATCTTCCTACAGAAATCTTACCTATGTATATAGAAAATGATGTTCACTTTTTTCCTGTTAGTGTATCATAAATGTGTCTTGTATTACGTTTGATCAATTCCCACATTTACGATCCCTCGTTATGTACGGACCTTATAAAAACACTGACGAAGTTCAAACAAGATCATTATCATTCGTTTAGTAAATAGTCAGCGCCAGCATTTTACCTCTAGTGTCAGTAGAGAGATTACTTCTACGTCGGGAGTGTTTGCCTGTGGGAGGGCCAAGAGCGAGGTCGTCCACACAACTCGTGTGATCCCTTCGCTCCGCTTCATAACTGTACCCATATACAGGCCCCCACTTGCACCTGACGTCTGAATCATCCCCTCATGAATATTCTGCAGGAGGGGGGGCCAACACTTTCCTTGCCGCGCCATGACTCGCGATTATTATTTTTCTTTTTTTTTCCCCCTCTCCCTCGGCCGGACCGTAGACTTTAAACAGGATCAATAGGGAGAATAATTACGCTGACAAGATACGGATGGTGCGGTCTGAGGAGACATTCCTTATGATGTAGGGATAACATGACGTTCTTTACCACCTAACTCGATCATGCTCCGGCTCCCCGCGCTATAAATGGGAGGTTCAACTTGAACGTAATGAAGAGTGATATGGCTACCATTAACGGCGGCAGGAGTAATGGAACGACGGACGCAGGTGGCGGCAGCGATGCTTACTAGATGGACTGAGGTAATGGGTGTGCCTTTTTCCTCTTCTTTTTCTTTTTTCTCTTAAGCCTCCCCGAGACGGTAGTGTTAGAATGGTAGGAGCGGAGGGAACGAAGGGGTTAGTATGTTACGTGAGGTGGTAGTGACGGCTTAGGGAGGAGAGAGAGAGAGAGAGAGAGAGAGAGAGAGAGAGAGAGAGAGAGAGAGAGAGAGAAGGTGGCGGCGGTGGTGGTTGTGATGATGTAGCTGCAGATGGCGTTGATAGATGCCGCCTGGGATAGCGCGGGTGATGGCGGCGACGGCTGATTAATGAAAACGATAAAATGTATGATTAATGAAGTGGGAGAATGATACGTCATGGCGAAAGTAGAGGTGATTAACAAACAGTCAGGTGATCCCAAACACCCACCGGCCTGAACCTAAGAGATGAACTTCAGCTTCACCTGAGTCTGCTGCGCCTCTCTTGGTTCATGTGTACCGCTGAAGTCATCCGGGTCTTTACAGTGTTAGAACAAAGTAACCTGAATCGGTATACGTTGTGGCTTTGATCTGCCACGGTGTACTTCATGCATGACGTGGACTTGCGTCGTATAACGCGCATGTAATGGGATTCTAGGTTTTGTACGTTGTGTGGTGTACATATTACTCTAGTTTGTCTGCTTGTGAACTGTATGTACCTAAGTCTATTTGGAGCGAAATGTGTACATTATCTGGGTATTTGTGTTATGGACTAAGTGTACGAGTATATATATCATTCAGGTAACTTTGATTATTGTGGAGTATACTTTAAGTACTTTACTAAAGTCAAGTTTAACGGCAAACGCTTCTGAGACACTGACCCCGCCACATCATGCCCAGGTCCCCCATCTTGGCGAGTCTCAAGATAGACAGAGACATTTAGAATTTGAGTATTTGCTTTCCAGCCCATCAGTGTGTTGTACCCAAAGATTTTGTAGCTGTGAGTATGCTTTCTCGAGAGGCAAAACTTATGGGATCCCAGTAATGGTGTTTATTTATTGTTTGTACAAACGTCTTGTACGGCAAACATTGGAAATCCATTCCATATTCTTAGCGGCCCCCAGAAAGAAGAGACCTGGGGTCCATTCTACACACCAGACGATCGTAGTTTCGTAGTGACCTGTCCACACCCAGACGATCGTAGCAGTGTCGTAGTGACCTGGCCACACCCAGACGATCGTAGCGGTGTCTTGGTGACCTGGCCACACCCAGACGATCGCAGTTGTGTCGTGGTGACCTGGCCACACCCAGACGATCGTAGTAGTGTCGTAGTGACCTGGCCACACCCAGACGATCGCAGTAGTGTCGTGGTGACCTGGCCACACCCAGACGATCGTAATGTTACAGTTCCCTGTCCACACCCGGGCATTCAGATGAACACCCTGCATGATTCTCTGGGGCATGAGCAGTAAAATGGATAATGAAACTAACTTACAAAACAGTTGAGTATAAAATCGCATGACATTCCTGGAAATACAGATGTTTGTGGCCGAGTTTCCGACATCATTTCCATTACAATAGGTGGAAAACTTTAGGTTAAAAGAGTCAATAATGTGGTGCCTGACTTGCTCAGCCGGAGCACGCGCAACAATGGCCAAAAGAGTGCGGCAACGTAAGGAAGGGTTTCCACAACAAAGACTAAAGCTGCAGTCACTTAACGAGCCATCAAAGGAACGGAGAACGACAGCCTGACAAAGTTGATTGCAACTCATGGTTTTAAATTTCTTGCCTCATCCATTTGTCTCCTCGGTCCTAATGTTCGTTCTTGGCAGGACATCATGGAGTGAACTCATTTTCGCTCGAGTGGCTTTTCTTTTTTTTTCTTTCCTCTTCCCGACAAATGCATTAGACGGTGATTATCAACCTACATCATTATGCGTGCATACGCCCATGACTCTCCTAAACAGGATACCATCATGACAAAAGAAAACTGAGGTGAAAATTCAGTTTTCGGCACTATTTTAAATGGCTTTACCACAAAAAAAATAACGAACGTAAAGTTGATGATGATAATAATACATTGCTATCAACAACTGTAATATTAATGATATTGTTGGTTGAGATTTTCTGTGATTAATTTTGCTGGTGATGGTGTGCGGCTTTGTCTGGACACGTTCCCGTGTTTTATGAGGTCTGTAACTTGTGGGGGGTGAACACTGGGTTTACGTTTTTGTTTTCATATTTTCTATGTCCTTGTGGTACGTGGTTCTTGCTGGCCTGGATCGTGATGCTGATTTAGTATGAGATGGTTATGATATTGGGATAGGAAATGACCCATGGTGAAGTTATGGGGCTCAGACTCAATGTACTGTGTGAATGCTGGCGAATCTGCTTTACTGTAGTTTTCCTTTTTTTCAGTGAGTGTGTTTGTGTTTGTGTGGGTTGGGTGGGTTAGTGAAGAGTAATCGAAAAGGCTAAGTGGTTCTTTCGTGCAGCGTTTATGTGCAAAAAGTAATGTCACATGAGGTTGGCTGTTGGATATATGGTGGGTAGGGGGTCTGGATGGCTGGCTTCGTCGTTTGAGGATGTTGAGAGGATGCAGTTTGTCTATGAACAGTACACCTCTGGGATTTTGGGTGTGAGCGTTGAGCCAGGCAAGATGGCGTATTGATCAGGATATGCAGTTTGAGGGAATATCCTGTAGAGTAAGCAGTAATGGAAGGTATGCAAATGATTATGATGTGATATGTGCAGAGGTTATATTTCAATGGATTGTATTTCAGGACTGGTGTTGTCTGTGTCTGTGGTCTGTTTTGTATTACAATTGTGTTAGAGAAAGGGATATTCTGATCTGGTTTACAAATGTTATGAGTACTCCTTGCCCCCTACCGTTTGTCTTGACTTAGGGTTGAGTAGTTACAGGAAGGAGACAGACAGAAGCTGGATGTAAGTCTGGCTTCATGTATGAAGGCTGTACGCCAGTTGTGATCCTTAAGAAGGTTGAGCATCTCTGTAAGCTTGTTGATGACACTGGTGTTGAACTATGCAATGTTTAGTGTAAGGTTGTGGTCCTGCATAGTCGAAGGACTAGCTGATGAAGAGTGAAGTTTTGTATTTTCTGTTGTCGCTTGTCAAGAGTTTGTTGTTAAAATGTCATAGTATGGGAGCATGAATTGGGTATTCGTGTTTGAGTGGTCGCTGCCTGTCCTTAGTTCTCAGTAGCCCCTTGTGGAGGGGAGTGATGTTAGTGAAGGTGATAGATAATACAGGAGGCGGTTGCAACATCCGACGAAGTAGTATTTTTAGGCGTTGGGGGCTCGACAGTGTGGTGCAGACGTACTCTGATACGGTCCCAGGTTGAGGTTCATGTCACCAGGTTGCATCGGTAGCTGGGAACGATGGCCGGGGCTTCATCCCCCAGCAGGAGTGAAAATGGAAATATGAAACTGTGTGCCAGTGGTCCGGCACAAAGACCGCGGAAAGCTCAAGGCTGGGCTCTTCCCGCGAAGAGTGCGGTGTGGGCTCCTTAGAGACGGAAAGAGCAGCTGTTGGGCGTGGTCCTTGCGCGCGCGCGCGCGCGCGCACACACACACACACACACACACACACATACACACACAAACTTTACAACAGCATTGTTTTAAAAGCTTATAGTTTACTGTTTGGTTATTCTGAACCTGTACATAAACCAATTTAAGCAACGTGTGTTGTTCATGTAGAGAGTATTCTATCGTCATTTTTGTATTAGGTTCTCCTAAGTAAATCCTTGAAGAAAAAAGTGTCTCTTAGATGGGCCACATGTACAGCTTGAGTGTATGTGGTCCTAGAATGATCCTTTAAACTGAAGAAGGTGTTAAAGATTTTCCGGTCGGTGATGTAGCTAGACGTTGATTACCTTAATGACCATAGCCACTTGATATGGCCTTATAAAGGCCAACCAACCAATCGTATTACCTCAACCCGAAATTTTGCTCTTTTGGGTTAGACTAAACCAGGTGTTGGTTAGACTAAACCAGGTGTTGATAAGACCTGAGAATATTTTACTAAAAGGGACCTGAAATCACCTGAATACTGGTACGTGCACAGGCTGTCGTGGGCTGGGGTACTGTAGGTGTGTGTGCTCACGCTCATTAGAAAGAGATTAGTATATTGTGGACCTCAGGTTTTGGTCATGAGTTCAGAGGTGAGGCCCTGTTGAGTTAAATGGCTTGTGTGTGTGTGTGTGTGTGTGTTATATGGGGTGGTGGAGCTGCACCGGGAAATGTTGGAGTGTGTGAACGTGCACACCTGCACATGAAGGGCTTTGGTTTGGGCGTGTTCGGACGTACTTCAATTATAGATGGGTCTATGAATGGGTCCAGGCACGTGGTCAAGAGGATAAATGTACGTTAGAATGCACATACTGTAGATGTGGATGATAAACCATTTTCGCTGGGCGCGTTGGCAGGTGTAGAAACCGCCTGTGAATCTTTTGGATGTGGGTGTCTGGATGCTCAACTTTGCGATGGTTTAGTGTGGATAGACGTGGATAAAGGTGGTGGCATGTGTACCTTGGAACAATGATAAGTGTGTTTATTTTGTAGTCAAAGTTATAGTCGTTGTCTTAATGGGTGAGGCGGGTGTACGAGAGGGAGAGGCAGGTGTAGCAGTGGGTGAGGCAGGTGTAACATTTGGTGAGACAGGTGTAGCAGTGGGTGGAGCGGGTGTAACAGTGGATGAGGCAGGTGCACCAGTAGGTGTGGCATGTGTTCAAATAGGTGTGTGTGTGTGTGTGTTTGTGTGTGGTTGTATGTAGCTAAGTCGTTACCATGCTGACCCATCGCTGGAAACTCAGCATTTGACGAATGGACTTGCTGAGCGAGGAATGGCTGCTGACAGTAAACACCACAGTCACTAATGGCCGAACACGCTGTTCTGAGGTGCCTGACCTCAGATTTTTCTTTTCTCTCTCTCTTTCTCTCTTTTATATTAGTGTAGCTTCTGTCTTCATAAGAAATGACTAGTAAGAAAGCGATGCTAAAAGTTACTCCTAAGCCACATCTACCAAGAACATATTCAGCTTCGCTGAACGAGCTTCCATCCTCCGTGACAGTTAGCAGTTGTGAGGGAACGGTATTCATAGTTTAGTTTTCTTTGGTAATTATGCTCGTGGTTATTTGTCCTCATTTGTCTCGCTGGCTGAACGGATTATTTGCATATGTATAATACTACATTTGATCTGACTGCGCCTCAGCATCACCACACCCTTAACCTCACTCAGGCCAGAGATAAACCTCCAGTCAGCCAAGACCGTGCACCGTCCTCGCTGGCTTTTTCCCAACGTCTTGAGGCAAGTACTCTTAGCTTGCTTGCCGCCCTGGATGGCGTGGCAACGTGTGGCATCATGATCGACGTTAGCTGCCCCACCCACCTCCCTGCCATAGAGGACTTTCATGTCTTGTCGTTGGGAGAATCGGTGGCTGTCAAAGGCGCGTGACATGTCGCCCAGGAGCTGTGGCACCAGCCATGGTACGTCCATGTTCTGGCCACTGGGAATTGACAGCGCGCGCTTGCCGGGGTCTCCCTCTTTGTGACCGGACGATTGCTGATAGCCCGACTTAAGTGCTGTACATACCCTTCACAGGAGGTAACCCATACCCCGTCTACCATCTCATTCCATTTGTATCTCTTATCTTGAAATCGTGTGCACGTGGCTTGTGTTCCTAATGGCTTTACCCTCAGTCCCAGACAATGAAACTATGGCAAAGGTCTTGAATTATTTCTATTTCGTTTACATTTACCCAGAGGACACATCTTAATTTCTAGATCCAGTCCCATTGTTAGCAGAGGATGATACTTGCCAATATATTGAAGGTACACAGTCATTAAACGTAACGAAAGCATATAAAACCGTGGTTCTGATATGATATTGTTTTCGAGAACAATAAAAGAAGCTTCAAATGAGACGATGAAGCTTGTGACAGCTCTTTTTGATGAGTCAGTAATGGTTCCATAGGGTTGGACGTTTGCCATAGTAACACCAATATCTAAAAAAAAAGATGATACTGAAGTTCTTGCTCGGAAATTATCGCCCAATTAGCCTGACGTCCGTAGTTGGCATACTTCTGGAAACTATTATTCTGGAGAGGATTACGCAGCGACCCTTGATTAAAGATTCGCAGCGTAGCTTTCGAGGCAATCGTTCATGTCTGAAATATCCGATTTGATTACATTTCATTATGTAACCAATTTGTACGATGACAATACAGTGGTTGATAGTCTTACGTAGATATTTAGAAAGCTCTGGACTAACTCCCACATCAAAGATTGATATCAGAAGTTAAGTTGTATCGTAGAGATGGAGTCCTTCAGTGGTTAGAAGATAAGCTGAAATGTCGTAAACAAAGAGTGGTGATTTTCAGCGAAGCCTCAAGAAGGTTAGACGTAACGAGCGGTGTCCCACAGGAATCAGTCTTGGGACCACTTCCCTTTCTCTTGGACATCACCTGCATTGATAATAAGTTTTGTCGAAAAAAACATAAAAGTTCACAAGGGACATTAAACTGGGAAGTAAAGATATAACAGAAATCTAACGTTTGCAGCAGCATGATGACAAAGACAATAGGCTGGGCTCACAGGCGAGAAATGACGTGTTGGTGCAGATGAGAGCAAAGTTTTATACATCGGTCGTATAAATGAAGTGAGAAGCTCTATATAGGATGAACTCATTTGAGCTACATAACGTAAATTAGATATAGTAATCCCAAATGATCTAAAGCCATACATTATAGAAGCAGTGCAAAGTAGCAGTAAAAAAGGTAAACCATTTTTTTTTTGTTTTTTTAAGAGAACATTCGTATTCAAATGAGAGAAACTAATGCTCACTCTTGATAATTCACTGGTATTTCCCCACCTTGAATATTGTGTTCAATTTTGGTTGCCCTAATATATATATGTGTGTGTGTGTGTGTGTGTGTGTGTGTGTGTATAAAGAGTTTAGTGGGAAGCTACCAAGATGAATCCTACACTGAGAAACAAATCCTATGAGAACCAGCCAGATTATCTACACGTACTTAACTTAAAGACGTTATAAGTAATGATGATATCGTTGGCTTTGCCAGTCTTGATGTATTTAATCACAGATCAGTCTGATATTACATGTAGTAATGGATACAAAATCGTAGGCAAATGTTTTACATCGAATGAGGCAAAGTACTTTTTCTCCGACGGGACGATTTACGTATGGAGTGAGACTTACCAGGAAGTTTATTATATGCAAGACAACACATACGCTTGAAATCAGACCTGACAAGTACTTTGTTTCGAGTCCACGACTGATATCACTAGCGTCTCCTTTGTTACGTACATAGTGAGTAAACGACTGATATCACTAGCGTCCCCTTTGTTACGTACATAGTGAGTCCACGACTGATATCACTAGCGTCTCCTTTGTTACGTACATAGTTTAAGGGTATTTTTTTTTTCTTCTGGTAACATCCGCTAAAGCAAACATCGTCGAGAGGAACCAGCGACCTGCTGCTACTTGTAGTCTTTTTTCTTTCATCCTTTTGGTTCTCAAGAAGACTCGTCTGTAGATATTCAGAGCATTGCACGACAGGTAAATTTTCCCTGTATGTCTGCCCTTTGTCAATATATGGTCAAACTTTTGAAATTTTGAGGATTTCACTCGTGAGTCTGCCCTTTTTGAGAAGGTTGACTAGTTATAATGGGGCTTCAGGCATATTAACAGCCAGGGTCATGAAGGCCTTCAAAGTCAAGATATAACCACAAGCGTTCTTGTACCATAATATGTATATGACCCATCTTGTTAAAAATGTCGCGATACTTCTTGAAATATACTTTTCCTGATGTGGGGAATAGAATACCCCAGCATGTACACATTTTAAAAAAGCGTTGCATTTGTTCTTCCTCGAAGCGAGGTTGATGGTAATTAACATTTGTCAGAGCTCACCTTCTGTCTCTTGTAGAGTTTTAGAACTATGCTGCACACTGCCTTTGAGTCTTGTACAGTCAGAGCTTTCGTTAATGTTAATATTCTGCAGTCAGCTCATGCATTATACTAGACCACTCTAGTCTCTTAACAAGGCCCTTGTGGACATGTATATTTCTCATGATGCTTTTAACCATGTAAGCATGACGGGTATGCAGATGCATCTCTTCTGTTTGCATAACCATTTTCATATTCCAGTGGCTTCAGTTGTTGCCTCTATATTGCTTTGGCTGTTTGTATTTGTCTTTGTGAAGTATTGCTCTGAAAGGAAGCAAACACTGACGAGGAATGAGACGAGACCCATTTCAGAGAGGCGAAGGTCATGCAGCTGTTGCAATCCATCTAGATCGTCTTTGGACGTCATAGTATAACCCTGTCTTGATTCAACGTTCTTCGTCATAAAATGCATTGATATTACTTTTATGATATCATACAGCTATTACCCATATATATGATTTTCAATCCCTCATGACTTGATGAACCACCATTATTTGGGTACATCAAGTACGCTGCCTTCACTTTCGCTACGTGCTGGCTATATTATCTCCATATCGATGTCTGTTAGTGTATGAACCCTCGGGGTGAAAAGCCATTGGAGTTTTATTATCTTATGATGCATCAGGTAGTTGACACCCCGTATGCTGAGGTGTGTAGCTGCACTTTCGTGACACTATTATGTGTCCCATATTCTGCTTCATTTCCTGATATTCTTATCCCTAGTTGATACTCACATTCCTATGTACAACTATGGTG
>JAUUDZ010033935.1:0-10925 GCA_032361705.1 Panulirus versicolor
TATTCAAATGTAACAACCTGACGCAGAGTATTATACTTCCGACCCCCGTATGTAAACATACGCCATTAATAATGATAAATCAAACCGTTTAAACAATACTAAAAGATAGATGAAAAGATAAGAAGAAAAAACCTCGGCAGAGGTATCATGTTCAACCTCGACGCCTTACACTTTTCTCTCTCTCTCTCTCTCTCTCTCTCTCTCTCTCTTTTTAATGACTGTATCTCCCGCGGTGGCTACCGGAGGAAGTTCGCCCGTTCCTCTAAGAACCGGTTACGTTCGTATGATACCGAGTGTGTTGGTGTTAACAAGGAACAGGTGAGGCAGGGGTCAACGACTGGACGTCCACACCTGCACACCCACCCCAACACCTGCGGAAAAAAAAAATAAAAAAAAAAAGATTATGAGAGTTTTGAGGCAGATGCAGCCACAAGGGGAGGAGTGGGTAGGGAGTTAGGGTTGGAGGGGGGTGTGTGCGGTGTGTCCAGTGAAGGGTGAGGGGTAGGAGGAGCAAGGTGTAGCAGTGAGCAGCAAGGTGGGTTGTGTAGTGAGGTACGCCTGGTATACCACAGGGCATGTGGTGAAGGAGAATATATGATGGCGAAGGGGGGTGTCATAGACTGAGGGAATGAGTACTGTGTAAGGCTGTGGTGGTGTGGTGAGTATGGCGTCTCGAGGAAAGGGTAGGTCGAGTAGAGAGTGAAAGATACGGTGTAAGGGAAGCGTACTGTGTATTGTAGAGTACTGTATGAAAAGGTTTATGGTGCACCATGTGGGTATCTTATGATGACATGTGTTCCTGTGGCGAGTCTTGGTGTCAGGGGGACACCATGTGGACACGTTGCGCATGGTGTATTGAAGGCATATGATGTGACGTAGAAAGGAGGGGGGAAGGGGGAGAAATGGTGCATTGAGTTGATATGATGTCATGCGAGATTCGCTATGATATGGGGATTGTGCAGTAAGGAACACAGAGCAAAGATACATTACAGAAAATGGTAGGAAGATGGTGGTCGGAGTCTATGGAAATGCAACAGAGTGAAGAGGGTTATTTGTGAACATTTAAGATCTTTTATGGTGTGTGATACGAAAGAACAGCTTGGGTACGCAGTGTACACGAGATATGGCTAGAAAGGTGTGGAGCGAATGCGAAGAAAAGGTTCTAATGTGTTGAAGGAAATGGTTCTGAGTAGAGGAGGTTGGCTTTGATTGCATGGTACGAGTCAAGTGCATGGGGTGTCGTCTTCTGGTTAGATCGGGTGGGTTTTGAGTGAACGAGATGGAACTGGAGTAAATGGGGTGGAGCTAAGTGGATGAAAAAGATCACTGGGTACTGGCTGGACTGAATATATGTTATAGTTATGAGCGGATGGAGCAATTTTAGTTAGGAGGAATGGTTACCGACTGGACAAAGCGAGTACGAGTGAGTGAAATAGATTTCGAGAGGAGGAAAATTAAGTAATATACTTGTGGAGTGGGTATGAGCCTATCTAGTAGGTCCTGCGTGGAATGAAAAACGTTTTACAAGGATAACATTATTATTCAGAAGGAAGGGCTTGTTTTAAATAAGTGTGAGTTTCGGTGAACGAAGTGGAAATTAAATGGACAATGAATGGAAGAGATGAGTTTCAGGAGAGGGGAAATCGGTTTTCAGTAGAGAGTGAGTCTTTATGGGTGAATTAGGTTCTCAATGAGTTGAGTATATGTTGTGTAGATGGAGTTGACTTTGAGTGGATGGTTTGTTCTCTCAAATGGATGGCTTGAGCTTTGAGTGGTATATATTTTCCTATGGATAAGTCCTGTGAACACATTGGATAGGAGAGAAAGTCTCCATTAACAGTAACAATGAGAGATGAAACGTGAAGTAACAACTCCCTTTTACTCATTTGTCGGGTGGAATCTCCAAGTAAAGGATCAAAATGTACAAAATGAAAATGACGTTCATAATTACACCCTAATAATGCAGGTGTTCTGCCGTCACAGATATATTCGTTGATGTCGTAAGGTGAGCAGAAGTAAATTCACAGCTGGACCAGTGACCAGAATCAACCAGAGTAGCTGGTTAGAGACGTTCAGATATTGTGCTAGAATCTAGACACTTAGTATGGAGGAGGGGACCATGTACCGCGAACACAAATGACTTGATATATCGTTGATAAAATCGTCACCAGACAACAGGGAGGTACAAGAGAGGGCCGATCGACCCCTCTTGTTTTCAGAGGGAAAAAGGATACGTCAAATATCATTTCAATTCCCTTTTCGACCACATTTCAGGGTAACTTTCTAAGCGGTGTTCCGAGCGATTAAGATCAGTAGCAGGTCTGGGTAAGCGAAGGCGAAATGAGGCTCTAGGGGGGACGGAGATTGTCCCAAGTGGCAGGAGGAACAATGAGGCTCTGGGGAAGACCCCCACTCCCAGCAACAGCAGCAGCAGCAGCCCTGGTACCGCACAGCCAACAGGTCCCGGCCGGCCGGAAGATAGGGTGATAGTGGTCCCGCCCTTTCCCTGTTGCTGCTCTACCTCACCGCACACCTTACCTCCACACCCACCTTCCCTTGCCACCGTTTTCTCCCTCTGTATGGGGAGGGGTAAGTGATGGTTACGCACAGTGAGGCAGCATGCACCTCGGTGGCCTTCAAGTTTCACTCCTTTAAGACCCAATTGTAGTGTTTTCTTCCTGCCACACCCACACGTAGGCTACTGGCATTCACACAACAAATGATCTCATCCTTTCATACATGGCACTTGACAACACGTAGCCCAATGAATAATCGCATCTTTAGCTTCTCCTGCAGTGAGTTCTGCCCACATATACCAAACTGATCAAAGTCATTCAATCCCACGCACGCCACTCATCCTCCTGAATGTTCAGGCCCCAACAAACCAAGGCTTTCTGTACTCCATCCTTTAGCCTTCTTCTTGGTCTACCCCTTCCCTCTTACTCCCTCCACTTTTGACACATAGATCCTCTTAAATCAGTATTTCTTTTAACCTCCGTCCCAATTGACCCAGTCTTTGCAGCGCCCCATGATTGTTCCTCTCATTCATACTGCACTCATTAACACACCTCTTCATTATGATACTAACCCTGGCATGATCAACCAGCCTCACACCACATATCGTCCTCAAACATTTCATTTCCAATATCTCCAGCCCTCCCTCCTCTCTTTAGCGATCACGGCTCAAGATCCGCCTCCACACAACAGTGGCATGGACACTGTACCTTCAGACATACTCATCTTTGCTCATACGTACATTGACCTCTCCACTTTCATCTCTTGTCAGAATCACTGCAAAGCCGTTCTTCATAAAGTTAAATACACCTTCACAGAGAACAAGTGTGTTGACTTCTACAGACGAATCTCTCTGGTTTTTAAGCAGAATGATGCTCCGGCAACTTCTACATAATTCAACCATTCCACCTCTCTCACGACCCGATCAATCTATTTCTAAATCTATGACCAATCAAACCACCTTTCTGACAATTCAGTAGTTTCCCGGGCCTGGTGGGTAATATATCTGTGCCACATGGCGGTTGTCAACGAGGCAGTGTTCACCGCACCTCTTGTGTGCAGGGTTCGAACGCTATATCGAGCTGCTCTCACAAACAGCGATTATTCCCAGACATAAATTCTCGGAGCAGGACCGTACGACCCTTGAGCACGAGGGTTCGACTCTTGGCCACGACAGCAAGACCCCTGACGAATAAAGGGTGACCTGTGACTAGGCTATCACACCCGATGGTTACCCTCGAGAGAATGAAATGAAGAGAGAAACGCTAGATTTAGGGACAGAAATCCTTCTGAAGATAGTGTTAATGTGTGTGTGTGTCTGTGTCTATGTGTGTGTGTGTGTGTGTGTGTGTGTGTGGGGCAGGTACGTGCGGCACAGACCCTCCTCTTGCTTTGTGTGGGATGCGAGTCTGCGGCATGGTAGCCCACCCCCGCCCCGGCTGTGATAAGAGCCAGCTGCTGGAACGCTACAGAAGAGCTTACATAAAGCCTCGCCTCACCGGGGCATGAGGTTACGGACGTGATTACAGAAGACCACACGTTGTTACTTTTGTTTTCTTTCTTAAATGCTGACCGGCTGTACTTCGCCCGTGATTCTCCCTGAGCAGGTGAGGATCGAAAACATTCTGTGAGGTGCTGGGCTGAGTTGAACGAAGTATACAGCTTGCTAAGAAAGCTTAGAGTTAGGGTGAAAATACCATTGGTTTATATACAGTATATGTATGTAGTCCGTTTCCTTTGCTGTGCCTCCGATGCTGGAATAGTTTCGCCTTAAACTGAAGCTGAAGGATCCGTGGAGTATTGGCTCAGCAGGCGGCGAGCCGTATCGACACTGGAGAGGTAAAGTCTTACATTGACTTCGATGTTTACTGCTACTGGTGGCGAGGTCTCTCTCGCCTTCGCCGGTCGTCTAATTGACCTGGTTCATATGGAGCCTCAGCTGCGGAGCGTACGACTCTCTGACGGCTTGTATAACGACAGTGAGGCTGAGACACACTTGGTTTATCCCGCACATCAATATGCTGTCCATTTCGTGAGGTGAGTGAGAATGAGACCATGTTCTCTACAAAGACCGATTCTTGCGCTGTTCCAGTCGACCTCACGAAGCTATCTCCAGCTGGTAACTTCAGTTCAGACGTTGGCGTCCATGTCTAATTGCTGGTCCCTCTTCTATTCCGAGACCAAGGAACCTAATCGCTTACTTTTTCTGACATCTGACTTCGCGAGAAAGCTAAGAACTTCTGCATCATTGCATGGAAGTCTTCATCTACACAGTTGGCCTTGGTGCTTCAGCACTTGACGTGTAGTAGTGGATACTGACTACCCCTCCTGTAGGCTGCGAGGCAGAGGTTCCTTCACAGCTACAAGACCTAAGGAGTGCATAGGTTTTCAAGAATCACCTTAAGATCCTAAAGTATGGCATATCACGATGCCAGCAATAAATGAGACGCTCGATGTTGAGGTGTCGTCTTAGAAGTGTCCATCGGTAACTTTGTAGTATAAGGGCGTCAAAAGAGCAACTTCGAACTCCACTGAATTGGATGATACCCTTCAACATGAGATCCTCGATGCACCCGAGGAGCGACTTCGAGTCAAACTTGAGTCAGTGATGTTTTTTTTTTCCCTTGTAAACCGTCATGGCCTTTTATCAAGTACAGTCATGAGACGAAGATTAAAATGCTGTGTTGTATTGCAAAGGGAGTTGTACATATACGAGGTCAAGGAACCACATGAGAGCCGAGTAGGTGAGAAGCCTTAGGATGAATCAACGAAGGTGGTAAATGGAAGTTTTGTTGTCCAAGTAAATGGTAAATGTGTCGTAAAATCAAGTGGCGCTGCGCTCACAAAGGCAGACTGCTTCGCTACCCCAGCTACTCAGTAAGATGAGCACGCTACCAAGGATGCTAATTTCGGGTAAAAGAAATGATCTTCGAACTGAGACGTACAACTCCGATCATAAGTAAGTTACCGATTATTACTGGAATCAGCGAAGTTCTCCGGGCTGGGTATGACTTCCACCCCTTCACCACGATGGTACAAGCCCTTGGGTACAGTGGCTTGAACCTCTATCCGGCCCTTAGGGTCAAAGGCCAAGCCATCGTATCCAAGGGTCATGCTGTCCCGCTCAAGGCTCCCACTATCGTACCGCAGGGCTATATTGACCCATCCACAACGGGGTTAAGATATCAACAGTCAAAATCTTAGATGACAAGAAAGTAAGTAAACCATCCGGATTTTTTTTTTTTTTAGTATCACAAAATCCTGTGATTTAGGAGGGCAGTGCCATCCCACAGATCCTACTTAGATCCTGTAACGGGATTCGAACCCTGGTCTCTGGTGGGTAAGTAGGTTCCAGTCCAGTGGCTTCACCACTGCTAACATGTTCTTCCACTGCCCATAAAACATGTAGGTGAATGATGTCCAGCAAGGAGAAAGCTGGTCATTACTACTTATTACAGAGCATATGCCCGCCATAAGTCACTAAGTTATGCTGATGATCCGGTACTGATTGCTTACCTGAGACACTGCTCGATGGCAGTTCATGAATGGAAGACGAGCAAATCATGGCCGAACATGACATCATGTATGTAAAGAAAGAAAAAAAAAAAAAGAAATACTGAGCATAGCAATTTCACCAACATAAGATTTAAGGTTATTGCGTAAAATCTGTCGAAGTAGAACCCTGTTTTCTTCGTCGGGACGACGTCCTCGCATATCTTGACGGTGTGGAGTGCTGAGGGCAGAAGACATGATGGTGATATCAGAAAAAGAAAATAAGATATTACATGCAGTGATATACGGGCCTTCTGTGGTGTAACGGTGGTTTGCCTCGCTACCTATGACTCAAGGTGTTCGATGCCCGGAAAGGGCAGCCGGCTCACAGCCAGCCCAACTCTCTATCCTCCCCTAAAGGTACCTGCCTTTGAACTCCGCCTCACCTGCCTGGTCTTCCAACCTCTCAAAACCAAATATGACAAAGCTGCAAACGACACAAAATGATACACTCGGAACAATCACTGGCTTCCCAGCAACCATAAACGCTGAACACCCTCACGATGAAACAAAGATCATCCCAGTACAGTCCCGCCTCGACATCCTCCGCACTTAATTCTATGCAGTGCTGTCTAAATAACCACTAACATCCAAGTAGAAATAAAAAGTCTACCTCAGCTTCACACCTCAGTATCCTCTACTGACAGTTTCCCGCGCCCCTAGCGAGTATAACAATGACAGAACGCATACACACTGAAATAACCCGACAAGCAAGGAAGAACAGACTTCCCAAACATACCTCCATCAGAAACTACACTCCTTAGACACACACGAGTCGCATTCTCCCGCATACGATAACGCTACAAACACCATTTCCAAAGACCCTTTCGTGCCCACGTTGCATCTACCATGAAGACGTCAAGCACTTACCACTCACTTGCCTTGACCTGGTCTTTAAGTATCAGGTCAAAGGCCATACTAGCATACCGAAAATCCGTACTATCGTGCTGATGGACCGCACGTAGCATCGTGCTCAAGAGGCTATGTCTGAGGCTTGTCTGACTCATGGCAGAGTCAGACAAGAAAGCACAGTGCTACAGATATACCATGAGGCCTACACTGCATCGGTCCCAAGATGTGGCCACTCGGGGCCGGGGACAGGCAAGCGAGCCTAACCCCGTCCTTCCAACGGTACGCAGGGCGGACTATGACTGATGACCTAACGGTGGGTGGATACCTACCTGCTCCTGGTCTTTCTCCTCCTCTATCTCTGGCTGGAGGAAGGAATGTGTGTTAAAACAATACCACAGCTAACTCAGCAGGTTTTGCTCGAGTGATAGGCTTCACGCTCTACCTGTAGAGGCTGATTGCCAGCAGAGATAGACTGGTTAGACAACAGTTCTTATTCGCTTTTAAGGAAAATGATGAACAAAGGAACTGAGGATTTTATAATCCCAGGATTATTTTATGTCATAAAAGTACTGACTACTTCATTTCGAACGAGGAAAACGTGGAAATCCCACTTCACACGCATATTCATACTTCATATATATGTATCAGAGGTGTATTGACGGTATCTGATAGGAAGGACTGTAAAAGAGAAAGTGACAGGATGTCAAGAGAAACGTAGGAAAACTGAAAAAAAAAACAGTAAATGAGAGCTGAGGTGACAGAGTACTGATGAACTTGAGAAAAGAAGAAAATGTTGTGGAAGGTTGACAGTGTGAGGAAAACGAGAGAATGAATGATAGCAACACTGAGGGGAGGAAATAGGGAAGCTGTAACAGAGCTGGAAACAGATATAGCGTAGGTATCCTCATGGAGAGTTTATTGTGGGGGGTGTGTGGTATGTTTTGGATGAGGCGGCATGCGGAGTGAGTGTGTCATGGCGAAAGGAATGGAGAAAAGAGGTAATGACAGCCTCGCGTAAGATGAAAAGTCACAACACTGGCAGAAGTGAGTGGGAATCGGGCCGATTTCCTCGAGAAAGGAGGCGACAGTGTTCCAAGTCAGGCTACTCAACTTTGTAGGGTGCCTGAGAACAGGCAGAATGCAAGTGAATACTCGAATTCTAGAGTTATAAGTTTGTTGAGTATCTCTGGTTTAGGTGTATGGGAGAGCAGTGAGTTCAGGAGGTAGTTGCATGCCCAGAACACCATACTGGGGAGGAACATTGTGGCTTCAGAAGGGGGATACGAGGGGGAAAAAATGGGAGCGTGGTTCCAGGCAACCCGTTCCCATCAGCTCTTTCCTCGTTAGTTTTACTGATTTGTCTTGCTATCTCTACCATGCTGCTGCTGCTGCTGCTGTTGCTGCTACAGGAGTTCTCCGTGTCCTCAGGCAGTGCCATCTGGCTTCTTCATCACATCGGACAAAAGCTGAGTCTCCCCTTGTAACTGACGAGGAGGCAGGACTGGCGCATGACAGGGAGGCGGGTTTGGTCTCCAGATTTCTCATGTTAAAAGTTAGCCTACGAGGCACCAGGAGCAGTAGCAGCGTCAGCAGTGATGCGTAACATAGGTGGTTAGGATATCAATTAGGCCAGAGAGTGTTTTGGTTACAAGAGAGAGGCAGTGGCGAAGGGCGTGGCTAAGCAGCGTTTTTGGTAACGACGGGTCTGGCACGCGGGTGGCCGAGGAGTTCCGCGGGCAGAGGGCGTGGGGGAATATTGCAGCTCCGCCAGAAGGCCTGAAGGGCAATCGTGTAGCTCCCTAAGAAGGGAAGAAAGACACCAGCATAACGCCGGCGGAAGGCCTGAAGGGCGGTAGTGTGGCATGGCAGAGTGTGTAGAGGTCAAAAGTGTGGGATGTGGGATGGGAAGTAGAGGAACTGGAGGGAATTTGTGCGAGATCGGGAGGACGGCAGCGTAGCTCCTGCAGAGGGGCCCGGAAAGGGCAGCGGTGTAAGGCGTAAGGTAGAGAAGGCGGGTGCTGAGGGCAGCAAGCAGTGTCATGGCAAGACAAACACTGGACCAGCACACGGCGGGGAACAAACAAGAGATCGTGCCGGACATCACCACCGGCTGTGGTCGACGGCCGCCCCACCACCGATACATTACCTCAAGCACCCTCACCCGTCAACCCAAGAGGTGCACCATTCCGGGGAGAGACATGTAGAGGTAATAACCGGTAGGGAGAGAAAGAGAAGTCTAAAGGCGACTGGGGCTGGACTGGAAAAGATGTGAGAGCGACGGGAAAGGGAACTAGAAAAAGAGATATGTTCAAAGAGCTCAGAAAGACCAGACAGTAGGATGTGTCTTGAATTGGAAGGGCACATTGAAGGGGTAAGACGACCATGGTCTTTAGAGAAGGAGAGAAGTATGTTGAAGGAAACCAGAGACAGCGTACGGGAGATCTTGGACCATGGAACGTAGTAAGGAGTGATACGTGGAAAGGGCTTCCAGTTCCAGTTGTCATCAGTTACTGTGGCGTAACAATCAATATACCACAAGAAACTGACAGCGTACGATGATTTCTTCTCATATATCCTCATCGTCATGACAATTACTTCATCTTTCTTCTGCATACGAGGATCTAAACGTAACAATTGTCCATTTCATCAGCAACTTATATAAATGTCGTCAGAATTTGGTCCAGGTTCGGCATGGGAGGCGCCGATGCAGGTTAGCGAGGGACGAACCAACAACTGGTGATGGTGTGGATCATCGTGACCGCCAGCATGAGCTGTGCACGGTGGCCAACCCTCTCATCCTTACTTGCCCTCACACTGTATACCAACACAGGTGACCAATACCCAAGCTGATTAGTCCTCAAGCTCGTACTCTGGATGATCTTTCATTCTCGTTCACTTCCATCCTCAAAGAAAAAAAAAATGATGGAGTGATTATAATTTACTTAACAAGCCATGGCTCTCATGCGTTACGGAGGTAAACACGTACGGATGCCATATGCCGCCAGCTTCCTCAACTAATTAACTACAAGTAGCGGAAGCGATTCCACGCTGAGATTGTTCCTGGTGTGGGCTTGTTTACCCTCCCTCCGCCCAGCACATGGTCCCCCATGAAAAGTTAAAGACCATCCTTTACGTCAGTCTTTGTCCTACCGTCTCTTTGAATACTGTCTTCCCAGCACATAATCTGCCAGTAGCTTGAAGGATGATTAGGTTGGCATGCTAAATATACAATCAAACCTGTATATGTAATGAAGAACGAGTTCCTCCAGAGTTATAAGTGGATATAAGCCATAAGCCTCATCAAAATGACCACTTCAAACGTCTCGTGAATATTCCGAAGTGTGAGGAGTGAATCAGTCAAACAATAATTCAACCCAAGCGAAAGCGAAGACTTAAATGGCTGATTTCCCTCTTCGTTAAGTACAAAAAGATGAGTTTCCTTTGACTTTGAAACAAAAACAGGAATACATTAGCTATCCGAAGTTTCAGAACAAGGAGGTTTCTGAGGAAAGCTAAAGAGTTCTACGACTCTCACTGGCATCTTCTTTTTCTTCAATGTGACGCGGCCATGATCACAAAGATGCAATAACACACCTCGACTGCGCCAAGCAACGAGACCACACTGTAGATCGTACCCCGTGGGCGGGCGTACAATCAACAGTACGATGCCGGACGCTACACTCTTGCTCTTCCACCTCTACGTGTTGTGAGCCTTCCATAGCGTCACTCTACAAGTTGACAGCATATTCGCCTAGGTCGGTATATCCTAGTAAAGTTATCGTAAGCATTTTGGTTCGCAGGTAATACAGTTTTCCCCTTGGTGAAGGACAGGCATATTACATTGACAGTTGCGTATGTAGTTAGGTTTATGAATTCCTCATGATGTTTTAGATTCAAGGCAACAGATGCCATACGCGTCAGTAGAGATAGCAAGGAAGGCAAGATGGTAAGACTATTTACTGCCAAAAACTTGTAAATATATCGAGATAAGATTGTGAATGACTGTA
>JAUUDZ010033956.1:0-10924 GCA_032361705.1 Panulirus versicolor
TGGCCTTTTTTGTCTTTTCCTGACGCTAATTCGCGGGAGGAGAGGGGGGATGCTGTTTCATGTGTGGCGGGGTGGCGACGGAAATGAATAAAAGCAGCAAGTTATCTAGTAATCATTATCCACTTGGTCATATGTATATGTCTGTGTATGTAAATGTATGTATACGTTGAAATGTATATGTATATATATGTGGGTGGGTTGGGCCATTCCTCATCTGTTTCTTTGCGCTACCTCACGGAAGCAGGAGACGGCGATTACATAAAATGAATAGATAGTAGCTAACTAATAGTCATAATACACTAGGTCACATTATCTAGCGGTCATTATGCACTAGGTCACATTATCTAGCAGTCATTATACACTAGGTCACATTATCTAGCAGCCATTATATACTAGGTCACAGTTATCTAGCAGTCATTATATAATAGGTCACAGTTATCTAACAGTCACTATACACTAGGTCACAGTTATCTAGCAGTCATCATACACTAGGTCACAGTTATCTAGCAGTCATTATACGCTAGGTCAAAGTTATCTAGCAGTCATCATACACTAGGTCACGGTCATCCAGCAGTCATTATACAATAGGTCACACTGTCTAGCAATCGTTATATTCTAGGTCACAGATACCTAGCACTCATTATACAGTAGGTCATATTATCTTGTAGTGATTATAAACTAGGTCTCATGATCTAACAATCATTATACACTAGGTCACAGTCATCCAGCAGTCATTATACACTAAGTCACAGTTATCTAGCAGTCCTTACACAGTAGGTCACAGTCATCTAGTAGTGATTACACACTAGGTCAGTTATTTAGCAGCCATCATATAACGGGTCACAATCACAGTTACGTAGCAATCGTCATACATTATATCACAGTTATCTAGCTGTCATCATATATTAGTTCACAGTCATGTAGCGGTCATTATACACTAGGTAACAGTTATCTAGTAATCATTATACATTAGATCACAGTTATCTAGCAGTCATTATACACAGGTCACAGTTATCTAGTAGTCATTATACAATAGGTCATAGTTATCTAGCAATCATCACACACTAGGTCACAGTTATCAAGCAGTCATTATATACTAAGTCACATTCATCCAGTTGTCCTTATACAGTAGGTCACAGTCATCTATCAGTCATCATACACTAAGTACGTTATCTAGCAGTCATCATACAATAGGTCACAATCATCTAATAGTCGTTATACACTAGGTCACAGTCATATAGCAGTCATTATACAGTAGGTCACATTATCTAGCAGTCATTATACACTAGGTCACGGTCGTAGAGCAGTCATTATACACTAGGTCACGGTCGTAGAGCAGTCATTATACACTAGGTCACAGTTATCTACCAGTCATTATACACTAGGTCACAGTCCTCTAGCAGTCATTATACACTAGGTAACAGTTACGGAGCAATCATTATACATTAGATCACAGTTATCTAGAAGTCATTATACACTAGGTCATAGTTATCTAGTAATCATTATCCACTTGGTCACAGTTATCTAGCAATTATCATACACTATGTCACAGTCATCTATCACACATTACATACTAGGTCATAGACATCTAGCAGTCCTTACAGGTCACAGTCATCTAACAGTCATTATACACTAGGTCAGTTATCTAGCAGTCATTATACACAGGTCACAGTTATCTAGCAGTCAATATACTATAGGTCACAGTTAGCTTGCAGTCATTATACACTAGGTCACATTATTTAGCAGTCTTTATAAACTCGGTCACATTAGATAGCAGTCATTATATACTGGGTCACAGTTATCTAGCATACATCATACACTAGCTCACATCCATATAGCAGTCATTATACACTCGGTCATATCATCTAGCAGTCATTATACACAAGGTCACAGTCCTCTAGCCGTCATTATACACTAGGTCACAGTGTATAACTGATCTAGGTCATTATACACTACGTCAGGTATCTAGCAGTCATTATACACAGGTCACAATCATCTAACACTCATTATAAAAAGGTCACAGTCATATAACAGTCATTATACAGTAGTTCAAATTATATAGCAGTCACTACACACTAAGTCACAGTCATACAGCAGTTATTATACACTAGGCCACAGTTATCTAGCATACATCATACACTAGTTCACAGTCATATAGCAGTCATTTTAAACTAGGTCATATCATCTAGCAGTCATTATACACTAGGTCACAGTCCTCTAGCAGTCATTATACACTAGGCCACAGTCATCTAGCAGTCATTATACACAAGGTCAGTTATTTAGCACTCATTATCCACTAGGTCATAGTTATGTGGCAGTTATTATACACTACGTCACAGTTATCTGGCAATCATCAAGCACTAGGTCACAGTCATTTATCAGTCATTATACAACAGGTCACTGTTATCTAGCAATCATTATACACTAGGTCACAGTCATTTAGCAGTCATTATACACTAGGTCACAATCATCTAACTGTCATTATACATAAGGTCGCAGTTATCTAGCAATCACTATTCCCTAGGTCACAATTATTTGAGTCATTATACAGTAGGTCACAGTCATCTAGCAGTCATTATTCACCAGGTCACAGTCATTTAGCAGTCATAATACAAGAGTTCACAGTCATCTAGCAGCCATTATTCACTAGGTCACAATTACCAAGCAATCGTTATATAGCAGGTCATAGTCATCTACCAGTCATTATACTCTAGATCACAGTCATCTAGCAGTCATTATACACTAGGTTGCAGTCATCTAGCAATCCTTATACACTAGGAGAATGATATCTAGCATAATTATACACAAGGTAACAGTTATCTAACAGCCATTATACATTAGGTCACAGTTATCTAGCAGTCACTGTACACAAGATCACATTATATGGTAGTCATTATAAACAAGATCACAGTTATGCGGCAGTCATTATACATTAGATCACATTATCTAGCAGTCGTTATACACTAGGTCACAGTTATCTAGCATTTATTATGCACTAGGTCACAGTTATCTAGCATTTATTATGCACTAGGTCACAGTCATATCGCGGTTATTATACATTAGGTCTGAGTTATCTAGCAGTCATTATACACAGGTCACAGTTATCTAGCAGTCATTATACAATAGGTCACAGTTAGCTAGCAGTCATTATACACTAGGTCACATTAATTAGCAGTCATTATAAACTCGCACAGTTTGGTAGCAGTCATTATGCACTAGGTCACTGTCATCCTGCAGTCATTATACATTAGGTCACAATAATCTATCAGTCATTATACACTAGGTCACATTTATCTAGCAGTCTTTATACACAAGATCACATTATCTAGCAGTCATGATACACTAGGTCACAGTTATCTAGGAGTCGTTTCACACTAGGTCACAGTTATTTTGCAGTCATTATACACTAGGTCACAGTTATCTAGCAGACACTATACACTAGGTCACAGTCATCTTACAGTTATTATACACTAGGTCACAGTTATTAGGAGTCATTATACGCTAGGTCACAGTTATCTAGCACTTTAGTGAAGAAGGCCGTAGCTTGTGGTTATGACGGTCACGGTCAACAAATTTTGAACCTAGGTCATTAATGACTTGATGGGGGTCACATTAGTGTGTTGTCTTTCCACTAAACACTCAGCCATCCAGCTGTTGGATACCGAGGTTCTCTAATAGATAGTACCTGTAGGAGAGGAGCAGATGCTTCCAGTTTTTCCTCAAGGGACAAAGCTGGTGCTGAGGGAGCAGTGGTCGACTTATCTGGAAATAGAGATTTCGAGTAACTAAAAGAAATTCCTTTACTGGTCTAAAATTGACAACGGTCTAACATCTTATATTCTTGTCATGAGTATTCTTTCGAAGTCCAGAATAGTTCATTCGCATGCCAGTCATAATCACAATCCAGTGTTGTATATGTGACATATGATGTCATATACTCACTTTCACATGTAGACTAATCACTAACCTTTAATCTAACCCTGACTTAAAAGGGTCTCGTCAAAGATCATCTCCGTGAGAACCTCAATATTGTATTCTCGACACATTTGGTTATTTTCCTGAGCCTTACAATCCTGGTCACAAGCCACCTCCACTACACCCTCATCTTCATCATAACCTCATTTTCTCTACACTTCGAAGACGAAGAAAACAAATGAAATGAAAATTTCCTTTGGCAGAAGCTAGATACACCCACACAAACCCAGAACGCAAACATGATATACCCGTATAAGATAGACATTAAGAGTTGACACTTACAGGAGCTGACTCCTATAGAAGTTGACACCGAAAGCAAGTGACACTTACAGGACTGAGAGCAGACCTGGACGACACACAAGTAACACGGGGGTTTACTTCGTCCTCGAGTCGGAACGTGACACCAACACTCCAGGTTGCACATGCCCTCCATAACGGCACCAAGTACGCCAATGTCCCAAGTGCCAGCGGAGCCAAACACGTATTGAGGCAATGTAGTGCTCAGATGTTAAACCAGAGGACTAGAATGTCGAAGTGTCAATTGCAATGTCAGATAGTCATTGCCAGACAAGATGACGGTACCGAGAGTTCATGTGCCAGATAGGTTGTCAGTACCAGTGACAAACACATCAGTGGTGCCAGTCAGAGAGCCGGTGATGGAAAGGCTGTTTCCTGAAGCTGGCTGTCTCTCTCTCTCTCACACACACACACACACTAGCTACCTCTGGCTACAGTATCTATGCTTGGAGTCATTGGCTTTCGAAAGATGTCTGTTGGTCTGTCCTTTTCTCTGACCCCTGGCTGGGTGGGGTGTCTGTTGGTCAATTGTCTTCTCTTATCCCCTGGCTAGACGGGGTGCCTGTTGTCCCGTACTCTTCTCTAACCCTTGGCTTCCCTTTCTTGCACTGGGGAGTTGTCTCGACTCTGAAAGAATAAGAAAATTATAAGGATGTGTATCTAGCATGAAACATTGTGTAAGGAAACCATATGATAAAATTGAAGTAGGTTATGTGAAGCAGTCAGTGTCTGAATTAAATATTACCAGCTAAATAATCTTATGGAGTCTTGATATTATTAGTAAATACTTGATCACCTTTGTTGCAACTGACAAAGTAAAGTAGTAATTCTTATCATAAATGATAAATTAATTCTATGTAATTAGAAAAACATACTATCAGGCAATCATTCTCAAAGCTAACTTTATTCTCGTCTATACAGTGTATTAAGTAGACCAAATTTGAGATTGCATAAAACTTTTTACCTTGTATCCGACAAACTTATCTAATGTTAAATACGGATGACATTGACAATAATTCTCATTCCTCTGGGGGAAACAAAAATACATACAGCCTATTAAATCACCCATACACAACCTCAATCCGTGCGTGTGTGGGCGTGTGTGTATATACATGTGTATGTGGGCGGGTTGGGCCATTCTTTCGTCTGTTTCCAGTAAAACATATAATAAATATATATTCATACATATTTGCCTTATCTTTGTAACACTAGATGATCCAATATTGAAAGCTAAGCTCTAGCCCTGCCTTTAGGCAGGAGCATTAGGTAGAACAATTATTTAGAAACAATAGGCAGGAACATAAACAGGAGCTTGGTAGGAACATTAGTAAGCTGCCTCTGGGAACACTGCACTCTGCCATTGGCTCATTAGGGGTGAGGCACTGAATGCTAAAAAGTGGCAATGGAGTTCACCAGTTATGGACACTTTCAATGTAGCTACCCCCATGAGGGAGTTCCTGGAGGGATGTGCATCCGAGACAGACATGTTTCTACTTTTTCCATGAACAGTGACAAGCATGATGTGCAGAAAATCTAATCACATGTGACAAAATGATCTGGACTGATATGATTTAGGAGGCCTATGCTGTCGGTGGTTAAACCAGGACATATGAAATGGTAAAGGTAATCCACAAAACAGGATTTGATGATTGCCTGTCAATGCAGGTTTCAATACTTTATACATGACAGCTACAAAGTAGATGTGTGCATATGAAGCCACAGTTCACTTGTAAACTAATCCACTTCAAGCACTTCCTACTTGTCTTTTACATAAAATTTGGATACCTCTGTCTTTATTGATAAATGATCCTCCTTTTTAGCAGCTTTCCATATGTGAAAAATAATGAAGACATTTTAGCCACACAATATATAACTACCTTAACTTTTGGGTAGAGGTCAAACAGCTGTCTCTGGACAGGCTTGGGCAGAAATCCAGAAGAACACCAAGTGAAGTCCAAGATAGTGAAGAATTCACGTGCACCTAACACTTCCCCACAATCTTCTGCTCCACCTCCCCCTCCTCCCCTAAACACAGAGCTTCCATATTCTACCACATATGCAGAGTAGTTCTTCAAGCCAATCAGCGGTACCATAAGCTCCATACAAACTGTAAGGAGAGCAGTAATAATAAAGTTATCATTTTGGTGGAGGTTCCTGAAATAACATGCTTGACTTCTTCCACTATCCTTGTAACCAGCTTTAAATATCATAATCTTTAAAATGTTCAAATTGGAGGCAGAAGGATGGAATGAACATACAGGAGGGTGAGAGGCATGCAAGGAATGGACTGAATTGGAACGATGTGGTATACTGGGGTCGACGTGCAGTGTGTTGACTGAAAATTTCTCCTGACCTGCTGTACTAACTGTTGAATAAGAATTTTCCTCAGTCTGTGTGTGCACATTGTGGGTGTTAAACAATGTCCCTTGTAAAGGTTGTTCCTTTGTAAATAACACTACATGTGAACAGGTTATCAACAAAGCAACATAAAAATCACCAACATTATTCATCAAGGATAGTAAGCTTGATTCAGAGCTTGGACTCTTTGAAAGTGAGAAGGGTACAGTTGCTGTTCACAGAGACACCTCCAGACAGTTGCTTGTTAAAGATGCATTGCAGCAGCAAATGTTCAAGTGCTTGAGCTAGGGTCCTCTTGTGGGTAGGTTCAGAATCTGCCCCTTTGTCAAGCCTACAGCAGTTGTGTTTTTATCCCAATCTATGGTTTGTAGATATTAGGAATTTGTATCCTTAGCCTCTGATGGACCTAAAGGAACATGGGTTGATATAGCAACCTTCATTTTGGACTACAATCTGCATACAGTTGCACTGCTTCCACTGAATTAATTCCTGCTAACCCCAATACGAGGTGCATATCCATATATTCATTACCTGTGTACTCATTCAAATTTACTTTGAAAGGGCTCCTGAAACTGTCACAAATGAGACTAATAGCACTAACAATTTCAGGTGGGGCTTATAGACAATGCCCTCAAAATTACCTAACCTAATCCATGAATTAACGAAACTCACTCTTGTTGGTGTTGCTGGTCTGTCTGGGGCTGTGACATAGATGGAAGTGTTTACCAGCTTAAGCCAACCAACCCACAATAACACCCCCACCCCCTCATCTTAAACTACAGTCACCCACCATTCAGTCATGCACACTCATTTAGTCTCTGTAACTCTCTCTTATAGTTTTGAACATTTAAAATAATATTGCAAAGGTATCTCACAGTTTAGTAATGTGTGTGTAGATTTGAAAACAAATCCATGTCTGTTTCACTCTAATCTCACCAATTTTAATTCAACAACTTTCAAGTGCTGTACCTACGGAACTATGGGAGTTTTAACATTTTGTCATATAAACATTTTCCCTTTAGACCGTCTCAAAAATACATGCTGCAACTTATGAAAGGGCTTAAAGAACCATCCTTTATACATGCAACCATATACTTACCTTTCAAGCCTACAGTAAAGTCATCCAGACCTGACTGGCCAATAGCCCAAAGCAGAGAGAGACAAGCAGGTGTCTGATTCTGGATACTCTGTCGTAATTCACAATACAAAGGCAAATTCATCAAACCCACATGTGGGTTGTGAATAGACAGGATCTGAGAAAATATACAATCATGTATCATATCATTGTCCCTAAACTGTTCAAACATCTGTAACATATTTGTAAAATAATTTTCATTACTCACACACTATGTCACATTATATATTCATATAAACTTAAAAATATTTCAAAAAACTGCTATGATTAAGAAAAGGCTAGAATAATCATCCAAAAATTCTAGAGGGCATTCAATATCAATACAAGAGCAGCTATTCACCTGAATGAACAGCTTGTAACCAGCCACACCAAGACCTTTGATTTGCTCCTGAACCATAGATGTAACACAGTGCTTGTGAAATGCAGCCAGCAAATTATCACTGCAACCAGAAAGTGTGTTCACCAGCATCTGTAGGGTGAAAAATTTCTGATCACTGGCTGCAAAATTCTCAATTCTAAAAAATATTTGCACCTAACAAGACTAATATACTATAGTTGCATTTCCAAGATCACAAAATCAAAAAAGGCTGGTAAAAAAAAAAAATGTTGCACTTCACGGTACTAATAAGCTATAGCATTATTTCCATGATCACAGAATTAAAAAAGGGCAATGTTGAATAAATGTTGCTGATAGCAAGTTTGCCTCCCTGAGTAAGTCCCACTCAGTGCTGTCACACCGCTCACCCATCCATTGCTACACTAGTGGCTATGAAAGCAATGATGAGCAATACATAACAAGGATAGTTATAAACAGAATGAGGGAAAAAGTGTTTCACCATTCTTTGTTTTCAGTCTTGGTGGCCACTTCAAGGATGCTGTATCACAAAACCACACATACATGTGGTTTCAGAGTTTAAAAAAAAAAAAAGCCATAAGCTGAATGTGACGATGAGGATTCATTTTTCACTCCATTTCATTATTTCACTTACGAATGCACAGTATTCCCACATGACTCCTGTTTAACTGCCTACATGTTAGCTGTATGTACATATATAACACTGTTATGGTGATCTTACAACAACAGATATAAAAATACCAAGAATGTTGGTTAAAAAATCTGAAAAAGTTGAATCTCGGAACCATGGTCCTGGGAAAAGAATACATGGGACCTGTATGTACCCTTCCTATCAATATCAGCATCAAATGGAACACTGGAAATATTGGGAACTATACATAGCCTGGTACAAAAGGCAGTATTTAAAGCTCTGGGATGGGATAAAAGAGAAAAACTTACCTTTTTAACTTCTGAACGTAAAAGAGATGCTGGAAATGAATTTGGGTGTCCCCTGAATGCTGGATCTGGTGAGTGAATTGGATTAACCCGCACATTTAAATAGGATGCCAAATCTTTCAACCAGATCAAAGGAGAGTCATGAAAACGTGACATAACGACATCCAACAGGTTCTGCATTTCTCCCACTCTCAGCTGTTTGAATGAAAGATAAGCTTTATGAGACTTCATAATTCATTAGGTTAAATTCAAAATTAAGCCTTCACTTCACTTACCCTCATGAACTGATATAATTTTTTTAGCAGCCTCAAAACATCTTTCTGGAAGCAAATACTACGAACTAATAAAATTAAGTATACATATAACCAGTTTCGTACCCTGCACACTGCTTCCTCCAAGGTACCAGGTTGATGAGGACCATTATTTTTCTTTTCTGATTTCTTCTTCTTTGGTGTACTCACAGCTTTAGGTGACTTTGGCTTGCGATTCTCCTTGCCAGGTGCAGCCAATTCAATTCCTCCTGCACAAGATTTTAAAGTATGAAAGAGTGGAATAAGATGAAAATGGCAGAAAACACGTCATACTGTATAAGAACATGGAAAGTCAGGTCTTCATAAGTTTTGTTTATTTCTATAAATATTTCATTGATTTTTATGTCAACCACACACATTCAGTGTTCTTCATAACCCTCCCTACTATCAGTTATCTAATATAGAAACATACATATGTAGTCTGCTAGTCAGCACCATAGGGCCAGACAATATTATGCAAACAAACTTATTTTCCTTTATTTCCACTTTATTGCTCATTTTACTGACTTCCTGTTGAAGAAAAGCTTTGGCAAATATTGACATTAATAAGAGATATAATTTGTGATCAGTAAAAAGTTTTATGAAAAGTCATTCCTGTTGATGTCTTCAAATGCAGGGTGTATGTCATGTCGAGAGTCAAACCAATCAACCAGACAATGGGAGGCACTGCCTCATGAACCTTAAACTAATTCAGTGTAATGCTGAGGTACAACAAGAGATAATGAGCTGTTCTGAAAGTAAACCAGTTGGCAAAATAAATATTGGTAAATAATCAGTTTACCCACTCCTTGAAGCTTGCTATGGTTACTGAGTGATTCTGTTGTACAGTGCTAATGTACTTACCTGTTTGTACTGTACAGCGAGGACTTTACTCTTGTGGGACTCCATCTCTTAAACATTTTCTTCAGTGATACAATATATATATATATATATATATATATGCTGTCAGCTTTAACCATGTCCTTAGTCAATCTACTCCACTCATCACTCATACCATAGAAGTACTCTGGTTGCTGTATCTCTACATCTCTTAAAGAACTGTTCATTGTCCATGTCACTGATCTGTTTAAAAAATTTAAAAGGTTGTGATCAGGTTACCCCTTACTCTTTATTCCATTGTGGGCAAATTTACAGCCTTTGGCCTTTCCCCCAAAGTCTACTCTCTCATTTCTGGTAATACTGTTGGAACCCAGTCAACTAATTAAGTTTATACTGAATTAGCTGCTTTTCTGTCGGCATTTCTATGACTTCATTTCAAAATCATGATGATGTGATAACACATTTACCTTTCTTTTTTAAAAAAAAATAAGCATTTTTCAACCAAATGAAGAGCAGTTTCTCTCTTAGAACATTACTGGACATTTTAGAAAAAAATTACGCCATTACACCAAGAATTTTAATTATTTAGGCCTCAGTTTGAAAAGGAAGTAATTACAACCTTCAGGTGGGAGTGTATCACTAATTAACAGCAACTGTTACTCTTGTGTCTACTGCCTAATGAAGCCATATATATATATATATATATATATATATATATATATATATATATATATATAC
>JAUUDZ010033967.1:0-10924 GCA_032361705.1 Panulirus versicolor
TATGCTACTGATAAGCAGTCATTTTCTTACACTTATTCACATTGAGCAAAGAATAAGCAAAAAACACGTAGGTCTGGCAGTGACAAGGGTTTGTAGCAAACTGGCGCATGGTCAAGCGAGGTCAGGTGTGGAATTTTCCACTTGTGATGTCATGTCGCCGCTAAAAAAGTGTAGGATTTTGGAGCATTTTGGATTTCAGATTTTCGGATTAGGGATGCTCAACCTGTATTAACCTCCCAAAATTTAGGGAGGCCCCAATATAGGGGTCCATGAAAGGATAAAATAAATGTTTTAGTCATTAATTAACAAAGTATAAAGAAAGTTAAGAAAAAAGAAATAAAGCAAACTTACTTGGTGCTGTACAGATGTTTAAAGTCTGCACACTTGCTGAAAATGCAGTATTTGTCTTTCCACTGGTAATAAATATGCATCTACTGTCAGTGACTTATTTATGATATACTCAAAATATACTCAGAGTTCTTTCCTACCCATTTCCAAAATCTTTCATTAGACTGTGGTAGCCCAAGTATTCTTTTTCGTACTGGCAACAAAGCGCATTTGTCCAAACTTCCGAGAGGATGAGGAGTGCTCTGTAATACAAAAGCTGGTCTTACTCATTGGTCTTCTACATCCAGTTACCTAGGATGTTTATATTTTTATGAATTGTATTTTGGGATTGCAAAGTAATATTCATTTAATCTAGCTGGTTGTGTTGAAAGCCTTGACAGAGGTCAGGCAATACTACTGGTGCAGAACAAATTGGAGAAAGCACTCTAAGCATCAGTTTGCAATCCAGGCTGTAGGCAAAAGACAGAAGTGCTTTGGCTTTTTGATAGATTTGAGAAAATAGTTTTTACATTGCAGCTTTACTGTTTAGAATTTATTGAAGGATACCAAGGAGGTATTTTACCAATACTGTCCACCTGGGTATTGGGAGAGTTAGTGACAGCTGTGAAGTAAGCCAGCACTTCAGTGGTTTTCAAGTTGCACTTCTCTGACCTAGTTAGCTGTCTTTTATTTCTGCCTCGCCCAGATTTGGACTGCTGGTATTATCTTCAGACATACAGTCTCTCTGTATCACTCATAACACTTGACAGCACTGAACTCACACAGCTCATTTTTTGTAACTAGATTTTCCTGTGGTGAGCATTATGCATTTGCCCTGCTTTTTGGTAAAATAGTTCGAGCAATAGATAGAAGTAGTAGGTAGGAGTATTAGACAGGAGCATTAGGTAGAGGTAGTAAGTAGGAACATTAGGGGGAGCATTAGGGAGAAGTATTAGGTTGGCACATAAAGCAGGAACATTAGGTAGACACAAGGAATATTTGTTATGAGCCTCTAGAAACTTTACACTACAGTTCCCCTCTGCCAGTGGCCTGTTAATGATAAGGCATAAAGGCTAAGATGTAGCATTGGAGTTCACCAGTTATGGAGACTGTTGCCAAGGCCACCCCCTTGAGGGAGTTCCCTAAGGGAATGGGCATCAGAGATATAAATAAATGGAAATATCTGAATGCTGTTTCCTGCCTCGAGAATAACATCAGAAACAGATTAGTGAGCCTTTGAGGAAAAATCCTGACTTGGCTCTTTCCTCAGGTATTTCTCTTGGAAAGCAATGATATAGGAAGGGAGATTATCCAGCCCTCCACTGCTGCCCCTTTTAATTATTGTACTCATTCTTATGCAGTATTTGATTTATTTTGATTTTGTACTCTGCTATTTGTATTTTACATAAAAATACATACATAGTACTGTTTATTTTGTGCATTGAACACACACTGTCATATGGTGGGTGATAAAGCAACTTCATATACAGGCACTCACTTCCTCACACAGATGATGTAGGAGTGCTACCAATTATGCTCCAGATTTAATCTGAAGATTACCACAACAACATTGTTACTGTTTCATACTATCATTCCATTCACCATCATGAACCAGTTTAAGAGAAGTAACCAATCAGAAACATGCTGGCTACAGTAGAATCATAAGATATGCAATTCAGTACTATATTGTACTGCAATGAAATAAATAGTGTGCACACTGTTCACCTGCAGTCAATTGAGTTTACATTAATGTTAAACATTATGTTTGATCTTTTCTCCATGGAGGTAAAAAAGTGTTTCCACCATCACAGAGTGTGATTACCCGTCTTGAGTTTGAAAATGTACTGCCATCTGTGCTTTATCTGACCTTATTAGAATTAAGTGGGCCAGTTATATTTCCTTGATCTGTTAAAAACCATATTTTTCACCACAAAACAGTTGTTTTAACCAGTTTTATTGCCACACATGGAAACATTAGTATTCCTTTTCACATGGAAAAGTAAATGAAAAATCATTAAATTTTTTCTCTTCACCTCAACATTGCTTGTTACCTCTTCCACTGACGCTTCCATTTTTCCTCTCATTTTCCTCACACTGTTCACCTCCTAAAACATATTCATACTTTACCTGAAGTTTGCTGAGACTCATTCCAACTCTCATTTGCCCTTTTTAAGACCCTGTGCCTCCCTCTTGACCTCCTACCACTTCCTCTTGTACATCTCCCAATCACTTGCATTCTTTCTTTCTAGATAATACCCATGCACCTTTTTTTTCTTTTCACTAACAACTTATCCTCATCCCACCTCTCACTACCTTTTGCACTTGCCTATATCCCACCTTCTGCATGCCTTACACTTCTCAAACACATGTAAACACTGCTTCCTTAAATATCTTGTATTTCACAATTTTTCCGTTAGTTTTTACAAAATTCATTGAAAAGAATAGGAAATGTAATTAAGATTATACACCTTATTTATTGAAAATGTAAAGTATACATCATAGTATTGCCAATATGAAGTTTATCAGACAATGATTTACTTTGTAATTACTGTATTTTACCACCAGATTTGCTGAGGATGGAGCGAGCTTTAGCATCAACAGTGATGATCCAACTATCACCAGTACACGGTTGACAGACGAGTATAAGCTTCTCTACAAGTGGGGTTTCACCGAGGCACACTTCTCACGATCGGTATGAAGTTTTGCAAAAACATTAGAATGTTGTTTTTATATAAACACCAAGTTTTGGGGGTAAAATGATTTATTGAACCCTTGAAAACTTAGGTTTTAGTAGCCTGATAAAACTGTAAACATGTTACTTTATCATCAGATATAATCTATTCAGAATAACTCCTTGCACCCAGTAGGATTTTTAATCATTTAACTGGAGGAAATTATTATACATTAGATTGGTTCATACATGTGTGTGATCTGTACATTAATTTCTCCTTTGAAATCATAATAGACATTCAGTATCATTAACTTTTTTTTCACATTGGAGGCTCCAGTCTCAGACCAAATCCATATCAAGACCGAGCCTTAATTGAAATACAGAGAGGTTAATGAAAAGGAATAAAAAAAAGAGATAAAGGAAAGCATTTACTAGTTCTGGAAGAAGTGAAATACCTGTCTTGAAATGTGCCAGGTCATAGTATTTGGAAAGATATGGGAAGTTTGAGAGTTCCGAAATTTGAGGCGTAGCTTGCTTAGTATTGCATGGTGGGGGTACACAAGAAGCCTATACAACAGGGAGAGTGAACCAACATTCCTGTGCAGGGCAAGCAGATCAAGTTTTGAAGTTAACCTGGGAGAGTTGATAAGTTGGACTGCTTTCACTTCAGCTGTGTCAAGTAAGGATGCAGACCTGGAACCACCCCAGATGTGAGAGGAATACTCCATACAAGGATGAATCAATCCATTTTATAAATGGAAGTAAAGAAATTTCAACATCTCAAAAGGACTCCTAATTTCTCAACAGGCAAACTTAGCTATTTCCATAATATGGGGTTTCCAAGGAATAGTGAATATTACAGTAATGCCAAGTATGTTCAATGAATCAAGATGTGGAATTACAGAACCATCAAAGAAGAAAGTTGTGAGGAATTTTTGTTGAGAGATGGTTAGAAACTGGGTTTTGAAGGTGTTAGATTTAACCAGATTTTATCTACCCCACTAAGATATCCTGTCCAAGTTTAAGTTGCATCAAGATGAGATGCAGATTGAGTGAGAGAAGGAGCAGAATTGAAGGATGTGGAGGAATACAGTGTTAGTCATCAGCATATGACTGCATTTGGTTATTTGTGGAAGAAAGCAAATCTTTGGGGAAAAGAAAAAAAGTGTAGGAGACTGGACAGAACCTTAAGGGACACTGCTGTCCATGGAGAAATGGGAAAAGGCTGATCCATCAACAACCATGGAGATAAATTGGCCAGAGAGGAAACTAGATATGAGGGAACAAAGTAAGGGAGGAAAGCCTAAAGATGGAAGCTTTGCAATGAGACTCCAGTGCCACACCCTATCGAAAGCTTTGCAAGTGTCAGGGGCAGCTACATAGGCTTCACAAAGTCTTTCATGGATGATGACCAGACATAAGTAACATAGGAAAGAATATCACCAGTGGATCATGCCTTATGGAAGCCATACTGGTGATCATAGAGAAGACTATGAAATTCAAGATGTCTGAGGATCTAGGAGGCAGAAATTACTTTTGACATGTCTGTACCCTGTAGTAGTCTTTTCATCAGAAGTTCTTCCTCCATGCTTTCCTCTTTGGCCGGAATGTGGTCTTAATCCAGTCAAGAAATCATCAACCTATCTATCTATATCTCTTGCTGCCTGTTCCAATTGGAACTCACCTCAAAGGGATGGCCACAGCAGCAGAGTTTCTGTAACCAAAGAACTTAGCCTTTAGTGCCTCACCCTTAACAGGCAGAGGGCATCATCATCAACCACTTCCACCCGACTACCTCCTGCTTTACTAACATTTTCAGCTCTGGTGCAAACAACTTGTTGACTAAGTCATCCAGTAATGATTCATCATCCTTCTTGTCATTGTTTTTAAAACATCTCCATTTTTGCCAATATACAGTGAACCTGAGTACTCTGCATTTTTTCAAGCATTGCCTCTGACAAAGCATATACTCCTACACCTCTTTCCATCTTCCTGTTACTCTTTCTGCACCCCATCCCACACCAATAGCACCTTAAGCCCTTCTTATCAGTAAGCAACCATATATTTCGTCTACATTACCTGTGTTATGGCAACATTAGCTGAATCATATTTTAGATGGTAATGTAAACAAGCCTGGTGCACTCAACCCCATCCCGCTCTAATAGCACTTACCTTTCAGTGAGAATCCGTTAGATATTATGTGCATTACCTGTGATATACCAGCAGTTGCTGAAATGGGTAATCCAGGGGTTCACTTTCCTCTGCCTTCCAGCAACCATCAATCCACCCCATCTCACTCCAGTGGAATAGGGTGATATGGTAGCGTATCACAGTATCTGATAATTCAGAGAGTGACCTGCAATATGAAAAAATTTGCTGGATATGATAATTCAGAGGGTGAGGTAGACAAGCCATTTTACTTACCCATAACAAATATTACACCCCATCTCACTCCAGAGCAGCATAAGCCCTCATCACCACCTTTTTCAGTAAATTTACTTAATAAGTATTGTCAATATCAGATCATGACAAGAGTGTAGTGTATTGCTGTTTTGGTTATAGGTCATCCATAAGAAATGAATTGGAAAAATTTATGTTCAGGAGTGTAACCCCCCATAGCATGGGTTTCAGTTACATATATATTGATGAACTGCAGTAGCAACAGGTCTCCAGGAATAAAACTCCATTGCTAAGCAGGGTCTGGTGGTATGACCTCCCTAAATTATGATTAAGATGTATGCAGAGTCATAAGGGTGTATTGTAGGTGGATCAGCTGTTTTAATATATACATTCACATATGCCAACTTTTCTCAGAGATGGCATTACTCTGTGTGGATTGCTGGACATTTTACAGGCATTTGAAATTTATGTAGGAGGGGGAAAACATTTTTTTGATGCCATGGAAAAATTGTGCTTTTCAACGATAAACTGGAAAAAAATTTCTCTTCATATAACTGCTAAACCTCAGGACCCCTTTTATGAGGTTTCTGCAGCTTTGAGACTGCAACTCCATGCAGGAGCAGGGAAATGATGGACTACATGGGAGTGAGAAAGTCATTGCTGAAACTATACCACTTTTCATCCATTCAGAATGAACAGTCTTACTGGAGGTGGTATCTCACTTTCAGATGTAGTCTTTTGTAGGCAGTCTGGTAATGTCTTCAACTGCATATACAGTATGTGGTTTTTCTCATAGAGGGGTAAAATCTAAACATGAAATAAGGAAATGTCCCAGAGTGATGAGCCCAACATGTACGCTTGTACAATTTAGGACAGTGCTGAGAAAATCAACAATGCTGTGGCTCAGTCATGCACCCTTAATGCTAAGATTATGCACCAACAGTCATATATATTTTCTGTAAGGTTTTCAGTGTTTGTAATAATAACTGAAATATGCCTCATACTGACAACACTGCACCCGGCATATTACACTGTACATTTTCATTGCATTCTAAGAGCAAAATCTCTGAAAATATCACACAAATAGATGAGAAAAGCACAGAACTTTATTACCGCATTCACTGAGTGAAAACAAAGGAACACCCTTCAAAAGTGCATTGTAAATAAAACTTGTCAAATCTGTTAACTAATAATCCAAGTTGACCATGACCTTGAATGTGCTGGACTCTGAATTTTGGGAGTTTCATATCTTGACATGTAATTGCACATGGGTAACCACAAGTACTCACTTTCCATTCACTTGTTATAGCTTAAACTAAATTCATGCTTACTAACCTTTTCATTAATGCATAACTTTGAGGCTGCTAAACACTGCTTTTTGCCTGAAGCTGAAAAACAAGTACTTATTTAAGGTTTAAGGAAAGCTTATGGCATTTTGTAGATGTATGAAGGAGCCTGTGAACGTGGGGTTTTCATGGTAAAGATTGTCTGAAGATATTTGCATTTATTGTGGGAGAATGAAGATCAAGTTATTTTTTGTAACAGTATTCGGATTATTGTATGCACCCATTAGTTAACTTCTTTCTCTTTTACTTAAAGTCATCCTTTCTCAACCTTGATTTTTAGCAGTTCAGTAAAGAACTGCACTTATGTTATTGACTTGGATATTGAAATGGAATAGCTTCATCACCTTTCCTGATACACTTTTTTAGTGTGTAAGCTGTTGCATAATGCATCTACCATTGTTATTATTATGATTTTAACACTGAACATTAGAAGATTAAGAAAATTGTGCAACTTGGAGAAATCTATCAAAAAAATTACCTTTCAGAAGTATATTATTGGTCATATACTTCTGTGCAGATTCACAGAAGAGCCTGTGCAGTCTGTCTTACACAGTAAATATGTGACTACTTAAAAGGGATTTTCTTTTACATATTTATTTGAAAGGTCTGTCATTGAATAACCGTTACAAATCAGTGTAATAATGTCATTAGTCATTTGTTATTCTAATACATTTAGAAATGTTATTAAAATTATCACTCTCTACAGAATTTCCAGGGGGCAATTCATTCATTCCTGCCACCAGAGGAGAAGAAGGCTTTAGTGGAGCTTCTTCGAGAAGTATATGGTATAGTTGATTATACCATACCTACACCCACATCTCTCTCTCCTGCCACGACTCGTACACCTTCACCTCCTCCAAAACCAAGTGTCACCTTTGGAACATGGGCAGAACGAGCTTAAGATATGAAAGAAATGCAGTGGTTGGATAATAGAAATGCATTGATAGAACTGTAATGGCTGTAAATGTCAAAATATGTTGTTTATGTTTTAAAGTGCATGTAATTATTGCTCATACACATCATACTGTTTTTCATTACATAATCAGTCCTTGGTAATATTGTTTTTTAAGTTAACCATTTCATGTACATTTGGAAATTTTTTTTTACATATCTTGTGGAGAAATAAATTTATGGGAACTGATAAAACTCATGTTAGGTGAAAATTAAGGGTGGCTGTAGTGTAAAGGATCATGCACTGCCCAAGCAGGGCAGCAGTCTTCAGTTTGGTTCCTGGCCAATCACTGCTTTGTTACCTTTGATTATTTTTTATTTTAGTTTTATGAAGATTTTGTAGGTTTTAATTTGCATGAAATGTGTGCATTTTCCTGTGTAATTATATGCACAGTACATGTATGTCAGTACAATAAAGAAATACTTTAATGCCCTAGTGTGTGGTCTAATCATGAATTACAATATCTGTCATAGTGATTACATCAAGGTTTTCCAGACATCCCAGTCCTCCCATTCCCAGCTGCTTGTCTTGCTCTCGTACATAACGACTGCTCTCTTACTTTTGCTTGCATTCTCTGTAACTGATTCATGCTGTATCAGTATTCATGTGACCTCCCTTTCTACATGCTCCTAAATGAACCTGGGATGTATGCTTACATCCACTGTGTGGCACACTCTAGCTCCCATGGTTCCATTTATTGCTATATCCTTTCCTAGGAATCTAAAACACTCCACTTACTTCTTCTAACCTTTCTCTCTCCATGGCTAAGTGTAATGACTAGCTTTTATTCACATTTACTCTTAATGATCTCCTTTCATAAACTCTCCCAAACTCAGATACTTGCTTTTTTTTATTTCTCATCTGAACTGCCACTGATGTCGTGTCAACAGCCAATGAACTGCCTCACCTTCCAGTCCCTCCACCCTTGCCCTCTCCAAGACCATGCACCTCCCTCACCAATTCCATTCACAAACAGACTGAAAAGCCATGGTGATATCACACACCACTAACACAGACCCTTCTTCACCTGGAACCACTCAACCTCCTCTATTATTACACTTATTATTACAACCTCCTCTATTATACACTTATTAAAAACTCATTGCTTCCACACAGCATCTCTATTAACCCATCATACTCTTTCTTCAGGTCCATAAATGGCACATAAAATCCTTCCGTTCTCTTAGTATTACTCACAAATTCTTCAAAGCAAACAAATGATCCACTCATTCTTTGTCATTCTTCTGATACTCTCTACCATCAGTCCCTCAAGAACCACTCTTCAACACAACTTACCAGGTGCACTCAATGAACTTCTACCCTTGTAAGTGAAATGTTCACTTTTTCCAGTAGTACTATACAGGCATTCCATTACTTGGCACCTCATCTTGAACAATATATACATGGAAAATCCTAACTAACCAACAAAGAACAGTGTCAGAAGCTCTTGAAAAGTTCAATTGCAATTCCATTCCCTCCAGCTGCTTTACCTAACTTTATCTTATGCAGGGCACTCAACACCTTTTTTTTATTCTAAAACCTTTGCCTTGTTTCACTTTGCATACCTACATATCCCAAACACTGCACATCCTAGACACCCTACATTTGCTATCCTTTCATCTTACACATTTAACAATCCTTCCAAATCATATACTATCTCCTTTATGACTCCTTTGCTGGTTACCATTTTTGCATATTCACCTTCAAAGATGCTCCCATGTGCTCTCTTGATCTCCTCACACTATTCCCCTCCTTCCACTTTCTCATTCTTCCTCTCATTTGCCCTCCTATTTAGCTCCTGGACCTTCCTCTTGATCTCTGACCACAACCTCTTCTACATCTCCCAATCATACATCCATGCACCTTTCTTTCCTATTTCACCAACAACTTCACTTCTACATCCCACTATTCACTACTCTTTCTTGCTTGCTTGTATGCCACACACTTCTCTTGCTTACGTAAGCATTTTTTCCCTCAATGCCTCCTATTTCAAACCCACTCCCCTAGTTTTATTACCTCACCTTCTGCCATACTACATGCAATCTCTCCAGATATTTCCTTGCACTACTCCATTCCAAACTCACTTGCTTTCACCATCCTCTTTCCACCCCCTATAATATCTTTTCCTAAAGCCTCTACAAACTTTCATCCTTACCTTTACCAAGTGATTAGACATCCCATCAGCTGCCCCTCCCAACACACTTTCATCCAAAGGTCTTTAGCATGCCAATGAATTACAACATAATCTAATAATGCCCCTCACCATTCATTCCACTCACCCATGTATACTTCTGTATGCCATTTTTCATCACTCAACTCGAGGAGTTGTTCACCATTTTCATTCACTATGGTTACCTCATACTCCCTAATGATAACTTTACCTACCACATCACCCACTCATTATACATCCTTAGGGATAAGGGAGAAAGAATGCTTCCCATATATTCCCTGTATGTCATAGAAGAATATTAAGAAGGGTAGGAGTGGAAATCCTCCTCTTTTATTTCATTTTATGAAAAGACAGAACAGAATGAATGTGTGTGAATGTAACTGAGGTAAGATCACGGAAGAGAAAGGTAGTATGTTTTAGGAAAGGAACCTAGATGTTCTTACTATGAATGACACATAGTTCAGGAAGTGCATGGGACTTGAACATGCACAAGGGTATAAGGTGTTCATATGAAAGAGTGAACTGGAGTTTTATGGTATACAGGGTGTGATGTGCTGTCAATGGACTGAGCTTGGGCATATGAAATGGTCAAAGGAAAGGAAAACCACAGAGAGGTGTGTGAGGCTTTTGGCATATCACACAACATCTAGAGAGTGATTCTTCCTGGCACTGCCTTGCTAATGCAGGAAAAGGTGAACAAGCATGATATATATAAGGCTCAGCCCTCTGTTCTTAATGCTACCTTGCTAACATGGGAAATGTCACCAGGAAAACAGACAAAAATGGCCACATTCGTTCACACTCAGTCTCTAGCAGCCATGTGTAATTCACTGAAATCACAGCTCCCTATCCACATCCGAGCCCCATAGATCTTTCCGTGGTTTACCCCAGATGTTTCACATGCCCTGATTCAGTTCACTGACAGCACATTGACCCCGGTATACCACATCATTCCAATTCACTCTATTACTTGCATGCCTCTCACCCTCCTGTATGTTCAGGCCCCGATCACTCAAAATCTTTTTCACTCCATCCTTCCACCTCCAATTTGGTCTCCC
>JAUUDZ010033978.1:0-21639 GCA_032361705.1 Panulirus versicolor
ATATTGTTTCTAAACATGGGATATAGACAAACTACGACTGTTGTTTCTTGCTAAGCTTTAATTCAAATGATTCAGAGTATATTTGCATGTAATTTTGAATACACAGACACTTGTAATTATGTTCATACCATATCTTCATATTAACAATAGAAATAATTATTCTATAGCACAAACATATCGTTATGTTGAAAATAGGAATAATTATTCAACAACCTTTGATGAATAAGAGCTTGCCTAATTTTCCTAGAAAAAGCACCTCAAATTAGTTTTTGTCCCTGGATTTTTTTTCCTTCATTCATCTTTCGTAAATCATTGGTAACATCACCAAAAGCACTTTCATCATCGCTATCCTCTTTCTCCGAACGAGATAATTGTCTCGGTTGATGAAGCGCTTCTTGAAGCATTTCATGCCTCTCGGCAGTGACTAAAGATCTTTTCCCCCTCTCGAGTCGTGTGAGGCTGAATGCCATGGTGAGAACTAATCAACAAACAGACTCAGAAAATCCGGTAACCAAGTAACTTTGTTCATCGTGTGCCTGGCTGTATCGTATACTTTCACGCCACTGTCCCACCAGACATTGTCCGAAGTTCCGATACTACGAACATGGATAGTGTCCGGCACACCTCTGGGTGCTCGTTTCTGACGTCATCAGCGACCCTTTCCGCTTTCCAGCGTTAACTGGTAACAGTTTTTCTCCGACGGACATTGTTCGACCGTGTGGACGCACCCTTAAGCATTCTCTGCTATCATACAGCGTCTTGAATTTGTGTATGCTGTCTTCATTAATCATGTCCTCAGTTACCTTATTTCTTTCATGCACTACTTATTTTAGAAGCACTTCTTTACATCTTTTTTTGACGATCTCCCTCCTAATTCCATGTTCTCCTTTGGTAGCCTTGTTCCTATTATCTCAAAGAACTGTTCACTGTCCATATTATTTATCCATTTTGAAAACTTAAAGGTGTTGCTTAGGTCACTCCTCTCTTCCAAGGCAGGCAGATTAATCTTGCTGTCTTTTAAGGTGGGCAGATTCAGACACTAGTTTACGCCTGTAACTCTGATATCTTAATCCTGGTTCCATCTTTGTTGCCTTCCTCTGGACCTTCTCTGCTAGCTTTTGGTCTTGGTAGGATAGGAACAGCTTGCTAAATATGTGTTTGTATATTTGAAGGCTGTTCTGATATATGCCAGCAGGCGGTTTGTCCCTTTAATCTTAATTTTGATGTGGAACTCTGGCAACAGGTTAAGGACGATGTCAACTTGCAGTTCCTCGAACTGAATCCTGAAGTTTATTTCCTGGTAGATGATAATTACATTAAGGCCATCTTTCTCAGTGTCCCATGCTCATTACATTTGTTTAGGTTGAACTTCATCAAGTATACTTGAGACCAACTTTTGAGTGTGGTTAGGTCCCCTTGTGTAGATAGTCTAGCAGTAGCCCAACACCTGAAGGCTGTTGAGGGTTAAGAAAAGACTGGAACTCTGGCAGACAACACTTGTTCATGAAGCTCAGTTTACACATTACAAGTTCAAAGGCCGGGTGACAACTGCTCAACACAGTCCATGCCAGCACTAAACTCACCTCCCATTCAGTGTTGCCAACCCAAAAATCCATTTTTGGTCCAAATATCACTAAAGAAATCATGAAAAGCCCTTACATGTCCCTATGTACAAAGTCAAAGTCCCTATGCCTGTCCCTACATGACTTAAACTTATTTTTCAACAAGAAATGCACATGGAATGTGTCTTATGAAGTGATCAATAAACTTCATGGAGAATTGAAAACCAAATAATGAATACAGTGACATTTATTCAATGTTTATTAGAGAAAAATATTTTTTTTTTTCAAGATGCATTCAATTTTCTAAGTCCTCTTATAAATTAAGAATAGAATAGTTTACTTAGCTTTTTTCAAGTATAGTGAACTTGATATGTTTCATTTGATTTTTCTTTTAATTATCCATGATGATCATATGAGGGTAAAAATACAAGGTATATATTTTATGAAAGAGGAACAGTAAATAAATAAGGCGGTCATATTTCCTGCCACGATATTGGACGTGGATATTTGTCTTCAGCTCTGATGAAAGAGATTATAAGACTTCCAGCATTTCATAATCAGCACAGCAATGGCTCAAATGGCATGACAACAGGAAAACTTTACTCTTCGTGATCATGCATTTGTTGGTAGTGAAGTGCCAAGTGCCTCTCCAATATCTTTTGCAAAACCAAGACAGTTTTATCTTTGGATTTCTTATTAGAATTGATAAATAGTAAGGAATCAAATAACTCAGGTCCCATCCTATTCCTCTTGTTTGTTTGTCTTTGCATCTGTAATCTGCCATCTACCATTGGAATGTGGCAAAGTTAGGATGAGCTTTGCTAGAGGGGTCAGGTTCCTGAAGTCAAACTGGTCTGAAAAATTCCTTAGTTTGGAAAGATACAACCAAAGTTCTTTACAGCTTTTCTTAAGAATCAGGTTATGTTCATCAGTAGTGAAATATGCTGGCAAATCCTCCCACTTTCTAAATAAAACTCAGAGATTCTACTGGATGTCCATATTTTATTAAACTGTCTAGCTTTGGTAGAGTTTTCCTCACATCAGAATCCAGTGCAATCTTAGGATATATGAATTTCCTTTTCATAAAGGATCAGAGAGAGGCAACTTTTTTTTGAGTTCAACAAATGCTGTTTGATAAAAGGAGAGACAGACATCTCATCCTGAAATGCTTATCATTTTTATTGTCAAGAGAAGACAAAATTGACTCGCACTCACTTTCCACATCCAGGCCCCACAAAACTTTCCATGGTTTACCCCAGATGCTTCGCATGCCCTGGTTCAATCCGTTGACAGCATGTCCCTCCCGTATGCCACATCGCTCCAATTTATTCCTTGCATGCCTTTCACCCTCCTGTATGTTCAGGCCCCGATCGCTCGAAATCTTTTTCACTCTATCCTTCCACCTCCAGTTTGGTCTCCCACTTCTCCTCGTTCCCTCCACCTCTGACACATATATCCTTTGTCAATCTTTCCTCACTCATTCTCTCCATGTGACCAAACCATTTCAATATAAATGTCATGCATGGACCATTATGCTACTGCATAGAAAACATTACATGACATACATTACTAATACAAGAAAATATACTTACTGTCTTGATCTTTAATAAGAGTTCACTTATTCATCCTTCTTGCTATCACAGTTCTGTGTAATGCTCTGACAAAAGTTATGAAATGAAAAATATCAACACATCACCTGAGACAGGGAATGATGAAAAACAAACAAGTTATACTAACCTGGCAAGCTGAGCACGAGACTTATCACCAATACAGAGGATAGCTGCATTGGAGGCATCCTCTGCGAGCTCAGCTTTTATATGCTTGCAGATACTCGAGTGAATGGCACCACAAAGACCACGATCACTGCTACAGGCAATAATCAACTGGCTGGGTTTATCCTCCTCTGCCTTTACCTCTGCCTGTCATGTGTAAAGGAGGAAAGCATTTCACATCATGTATCAGATCTGTACACCTAAAAGATGTTTCAAAGAAAATAATTTTGTTAATCCAAACAAAACTTCCTCTAAAACCGGGGTGAGATATCAATGAGCATCCACAAGTCAGACCCTAACTGTACCTAACAAAGTCATATATGCCACTTGGCACAATTTAGTTTCAGCCTACCCAGAAGTGCCACCATATGTACAGCTCTAACTTTGCAAAGTTCCACAGTAAACACTTCTCACTATCATTCCACTTCCTCCTTGATCTGAAATGCTTCTCAATATCTTCTCCCATCTCAATCTCTGTATACCATTTACCCTTGTCCACCTCACTCATATACATTTTCCTTCACCCATTCAACTCCCATGCTTTCTGTTAATCAATAACTCCACAAGCTTCCTCTTTCTAACCATTCCTTTACGCTTTGTGCTTTGAGGCCTTTTTTAAAATGAAAAAGCAGCAAACTAGTACTCAACAGTTTGTACTGCATACATATCACTAATGTTCTTCACTTGGCGAATCATAGTATGACAGCATGACGAAGTCTAACCATGGGCAAAGAGGTTATCTCACTCTCACATTGCTGTGCATACCACACCACTAACTTGCTGAATCCCATTTGACTTGGCAAGAAGTAACCAACTTCAGATGACCTCACGATCACAGCACAACACCCTGACACCACAGCAGCAACATCAAACAGGCAGTAATACGTTATGCAAAAACCTCCAATCACTCTTTTAACCCAGTACCAACATGAATCCAGCTGATGCCCTCTAGTCACCTTGAATGGCTAAATACTCCCACTGAAGAAACAAACCATTCTGGGCATCACTTATGACAGAAGAAATTCACTCCCCACACCAACAACAACACACACACACTCACACACATACATACACACACACACAAAAAAAAAATACATACTAAATGCCCTCAGAACATTAACTTGCTCCAGATTTGGATATGAAAAAGAATCCCTTAACATTTTCTCAACAAACAATTCATCCACTCCACTTTAAACTATGCCTTAACTGCTAATACATTCCGTCCTCTCAAAAGCAAATGCTATATTACAAAGCTGCAAATGACATAAAACTTAGCAGTGTTTTCAGAACAATCAGTAGCTGCCTAACAACCACATACAACACCTACACAAGAAAGAATGCAGTAAAAATGAAATAACAATTGGATGGTATAAGGGAAAAAGAATTCTTCCTCCATATTCCTTGCATCTGTTGAAATTGACTAAAGGGGGCAGGAGCAAGGAAAATGGAACCCCCACCCCCTTCTTGTATTGCAATTTCTAAAAGAGAGGACAGAAGGAGCCAAGCAGGGAGTGTTTATCCTCTTCAAAAGCTCATGCTGTGGTGTATAAATGTGTGCAGATATAACCATGATGTGAAAAGAGGCGAGATAGGAAGCATATTTGGGGAAAGGAACCTGGATGTTCTAGCTCTGAGTGAAACAAATCATATGGGTAAAGGGGAAGAATGGTTTGGAAATGTCTTTGGAGTAAAGTCAAGGATTGGAGACAGGACAAAAGCTCAGGAAAGAGGGAGGGAGTGTGTGGGAGAGTGTAAGTAAGTAAATCTTAGAGTGACGTGGATGACAAGAGATGGGTGATTATCAGTGCTGATGCACCTGGCCATAAGAAGAAAGATCATGTGAGACAAGTGTTTTGGGAAAAACTGAGTAAGTGTATCAAAAGTTCTGACGTACGAGACCAAGTATTAGTGGTGGGGGCATGGGATACTTAGTGTTAGGAAGGGGAATGGTCAACAGCTTGTGAGTTGTGTGCTGAAAAAGTACTGGTGATAGGGAACATAAACAAGTATATGTATGTGAGCAGGAGAGGTGGCCAGTGGGCATTACTGGATTACATTCTTAAGGATACGCATGCAAAGCAGACTTTAAGATGTGAGTAGAGAGGAGCAGTTGATGGACTGTCTTATCACTATCTTCTGGAGTTGAGTGTGAAGATTTGTAGAAACATTCAGAGAAGAAGAAACAGTGTTGATGAGAAGAGAGTGGTGAGAATAAGTGGGCTTAGAAGAGAAACATGTAAAGAAATACCCAGAAAATGAGTGTAGAAAGGCAAGTGGGAGTAAATCAGTAAGCGAAGCAAGGGAAGTGGGTTCTGGCACGCACAAGATATATATGGCATGCAAAATGTGGGAGGTGGGCAGATTAGAAAGGGGAGTTAATGAGAAGTGGGAAGTAGTAGCAAAGTTACTACTGAAAAAAAAAAGGGAGGCAATTGGGCAGTACTTATAGGGAAGGAGTGCATATGATTAGGAATGTACAAGAGAAAGCAGCAGAAGGTCGAGAGGATGGTGCAGATGTTAAAGAAGAGAGTAATGAGAGTTGGTGTCAATAGCAGTAAACTTTAGGGAGAATAAGATGATGTTTTGGAAGAAAAACAAGATAACAAATAGGAACATAGGTGAAGGGAGCAAAAGAAGTGGTAAAAGGTAGTGATGAAATGATGAGGAGATGGAGTGGGTATTTTGAAGGACTGTTGAATGTACTGATGATAGAGGCGGGTGTAGGGTGTTTAGGTTGAGGTAGAATGCAAAGTGAGACAGTAATGGAGAGTGGTTTGGAGAAGAGATAAGAGAACGTGAAAGCGTTACAGCAGATGAAATGCAGCAAGGAGGATGGAGTGGGTAGTACTGAAGTTGAATCTATTTAGAAAGGAGGTGACTGTGTTGTTGATTGGTTGATAATGATTTTCAATGTATGTCTGGGTCATGGTGAGGTGCCTGAGGACTGCCAGAGTGCATGTTTAGTGCAACTGTATAAGGGTAAGGGGGGATAAAAGTGAGTGTTCAAAACAAGGAGGCACAAGTTTCCTGAGTGCACATGGCAAGTTGTATGGGTGGTAGTAACTGAGAGGGTGAACGCATAAACAAAGCATCAAATTGAGGAGGCACAACGTTGTCTCAGAAGTGGTAGACGATGTGTGGATCAAGCATTTTCTTTAAATAGTGAAAAATATTAGAGAAACAGATGGATTTGTAAATGGCATTTATGGATCAAGAGAGAGCACATGAGAAGGTGGAAGTTGTGGGAGATGCCTCGTGGGAAGGTCTTTAGAATATACAGTATGGTAGAAAAGCTGCATGAGGCAGCGAGAAGTTGTAATCAAAGGCATAAGGCAAGTGTATGATTAGAAAGAGAGGAGAGTTAATGGTTTCAACAGAAGGCTGGTCTGTGGCAGGGGTTGTTCATTTGTTTATGGATGGGGTGGTGAGGGAGGTAAATGTGAGGGTCTTGGGGAGAAGGGCGAGTATGCAGTCTGTTGGAGATGAGAAGGCAAGAGAAGTGAGTCATTTGTTGTCTGCTGATGATACAGCACTGGTAGCCTATTCCAGTGAGAAACTACATTTGTTGGTGACTGAGTTTAGAAGACTCAGTGAAAGGAAGAAGTTGTGAGTAAATGTGAATAAAACCAGGATTGAGGGGCAGGTTAGTTGTGGTGTGAGTTTAAACGAAGAAAACTTGGAGGAAATGAAGTGTTTTAGATACCTGGAAGTGGCCATAGCAGCAAATGGAACCACAGAAGCAAAAGTGAATCATTGGATGAGTGAGAGGCAAAGGTTCTAGGAGCACTGAAGAATGTGTGCAACAAAAAAATGTTATCTGGGAAGGAAGGCAAAAGTGGGTACACAAGTCCTAATAATGCTATATATGTATGCGAGACATGGGCTACCTATAAGGCTGTGTGGAGAAGGGTAGATGTTTTAAAAATGAAATGTCTGAGGACAATACCTGGTGTGAAGTGGTTTAATCTAAAAAGCAGTGAAAGAGTATGAGAGAAATGTAGTAATTAAACAAATGGGGTGGGTTGAGAGCTGAAGATAGTGTGCTGAAGTAATATGGATATACGGAGAGAATGAGTGAGGAAAGGTTGACACTGAGGATGTGTCAAAAATGAAGAAACATGGAGAATGCAGAGACCAAATTAGAGATAGAAGGGTAGAGTTTTTGAAAAAGATTTTGAGCAATCTGGGCCTGTATATGCAAGAGGGTGAAAGGTGTACATGAGACAGAGTGTACAGGGATGATGTGGTATACTGGGGTCAACCTACTTTCAATGGAGTAAATCTGTCCATGTAAAGCATCCTGAGTAAACCATGGAAAGGTCTGTGGGGCCTGGTTGTGGACAGGGAACTGTGGTTTCGGTGCACAACACGAAATCTAGAAAATGGATGTAAGCGGATGCAGCCTCTATTCATCTGTTCCTGGCACTACCTTGCTAATGCAGAAAATGGCGATCAGGTATGAAAAAAAATATTCAGAAAAATGTAGAAGTAAATGATATAAAGCCAAGTCTCACCTGATGTAAGCTATCATTTAGTGTGCCCACACAGCTGGCAACACAAATTTGATAATTTTGAACATATTCTTATAATGTATATGTAAGTATGCATAAAACAAGAAAATCAAATCAAAATGCACACAGTATCACAGTGATCGTCAAGCTGCACTCCTCTGACCAAGGTAGCTGTCTTTTCCTTCTGCCTAAGCAAAATTGGACTTCTGGCATTCCGTCCAAAAACATACAATCTCTCCTTGTCATACATAACACTTGACAACGCTTAACTCACAAAGCTCATTCTTCATAACTCTAGATGTTCCTGTAATGAGCACTATGCACTAGCCCTACCTTTTGGCAAAATGGTAAAAGCAGTAGATGGTAGGAGTAAGTATGAACATTTAAGCAGGAGCATTAGGCAGAAGCATTTGGTAGAAGTACCAAGTAGAAACATTATGTAGATGTAATCAGTAGGAACATTAGGAAGGAGCCTCTGCAAACACTGCACTACGGTTTCCCTCTGCCAGTGGCCTGTTAAGGGTGAGGCACTAAAGGATAAGAAGCAGCACCAGGGTTAACTAGAAATGGAGACTATTGCCATGGTCACCACTTTAGGGAGTTCCAAATGTAACTGGCATCAGAGATATAAATAGACATAAATAGACATAGCATCACAATGCCAATATCAAACTTCTTAAATGTAACAAAAATAACTCAATTCACTTTTTTCTACATTCATAAACTCAAAAGATGCAAGTACTTAAAAGATTATGAAATCAGTTGCAAAAAACTTATACTAATCCTTGGAGTACAATTGTGTTACTGAGTCACCTTCTCATAGAAAGCAGTGGCTCCAGCACCATACGGTCGAGCAGGCTTTAATTCCCTTTCAGCTTTTGCATATTTAGCTGCTGACACCATCTTCATTGACTGCGTGATCTTCTGGATGTTCTTAACTGACTTCAAACGAAGGGCAATGGCCTTCAGGGTGGCCATCCCCCGCACCTGCTGCTGCCCACTGTTTAGACATCAGTTAATTACAATGCTGTATATGAATCTCTTATCTTTTAAAACATGCCACAGTAAATGTACGAAACACTATCAATGTAATGTCTATATTCTGAACAAGATGTGATCTGATGAATGAAACATTTATTGAATAACATTAGGATAACTTACATAGGGGCCCAAGAATCAAAGCCTCTTGCTTAGAGATTATCTTAAGATTGAAATTCTGTATATCTAATTCCATACTTTACCTGCACTGAAGAGCCCTTCCCCATAATTGTGTGCATTTGGTAAACCTAACCTTACACACGTCAAACCTTAAAGAAAACAAATTGTCAATAAGGGCCAGAATGTCCTCACCATCCCATGTTAAATTAGTTGTACAATAAATTAATCTATACAAGTGTCACTTTGTTTTACCTAACACTTTAGTCAAAATTCCCCATCATATTATTATTCATGGGGAAAATAATTTTGTAACAAATCATACTCCTCTGGTTAATCACATACGAATACCATTAACGCACTTCACATCCAAACCAGTTATTTATATGGTGCCATTATACTCGTATGGTACCAAAACGAGCATCAATACTAGCCTAGTAATATATAAGTAGTGGTACATCTCTGGTAACTATTTTACGTTTTTGCCAATTATTTTTGAGGCTATGATAGATATGACTAAGAAATATCAGCATACAAGATTTTCAGTTAATGAAACCCTTACCATCACATTCTGTACCAATAAACTCATCCTTTATCCCTTTTCATCCCAATTTACACCAGTAAATCCATTTTCTGGCCATGTTTACATATTGGTGGATCAGCTGATGCCGACCGGCCATGGAGGCCATATTAAGTTTCTTTATATAGTACATAATGCGTACATTAAACAAGCTGGTTTTCGTTAACATCTTCATAGATACTTATTTTCGAACACTGAAAGGTGTATCAGTGGGTTAATCACTTAATATACATTCAAATTCTTACTTGTAAGGCACGAGAAGGGTAGCCCGGTGAAACATCTCGGTTTGGTAGAAGACCCGAAGAACACCGGGAGGCAAATTGGGGCTTCATATCCGTCGACCAGCGTCTCGAGACTTTGAACACTGCTCGCTGATTCATTCATGCTTCATATTCTGTTTCATTCATCTAGTGGATAGTAACAGTAAAATAGTCTTTTCAAAAACATTTTGTTATGCAGTGAATGACTCCAGGACGAGACTTCCATGCGCTGAAACTTTTTAAAACTTGACTGCTTCGCATTTTTCTAAACTAGTTATGTCTCACATATAAGCATGCAGCTGTATAATACAGAATTAGGTAGAACACTGAGACAAGTAAGAAAGTAGCTTCATTTTCGTAAAAATTCATGTGGTTTGATTTATTTATAAACAATATGGAAAAGCTGATATATGTGTAGTGTCTCTGGAAACAAACCATAAACGGTTGCAGTAGAGATATCATAAGTGATTGATGAATGTGTTGCGCAAACTGAAATAATTACATCAAAAGGACAGGGTAGTGTACAACTCTCCACCTTCATCTTTGTCATCCCTTTTGGGCTTGCGAATATTATAAATGTCATAAAAATAGGACACAACAAGAAGTACATTATCCATTGCATTATTTACAGTAATGAAATTGAAATACAACTAGTTTTGACATGCAAAATCATGTAATCTTACATAAAAACAAAGTCACCCTTGGAGCAAAATTTTTATATATTGCAAGAGTCACTTTAATTTGTCCATTATTGATCAACCAACAAATCTGTTCTTTTTAGAGAAGTGATCTCAGTGTTCCTATATGGTTGGATTTTCCACATTCTAATACATAATGCCGTAGTGTATGAGTACCCCTCATATGACATAGTTGGCAGGACTGACCCACCCTCCACTTACCTGCCAATAATATTTGTATCCCAACCCTTGTCTCATTATGACAGTATCAACAGACGGTAAGTTAGTCCTGTAGGTTACATTGGTGTTTTGTAAAACAAATAATGCTGAAAACTCTCTGCCTATGGCAATCACTTTTCTTGCATGTTTCCATTCTTTTCTTTTTCTTTCCATTTCCTTCTTTAGTGTTCTTAAACTTACATTACTAATGTTATCTATATGCAGCATTTATGGCCAGTTTGTGAGCCATTTCATTCAAGTGAATCCCTACATGTAATGGAATCCATACAACTGCTTATTACACTCCATTTCTTGCATTACTTTGACCAGTCATTTCCAAATACGAACAATATGAAAGTTACATGGATTTCTACTGTGCAAAACCTCAAGTGCACTTTTATCAACAATTTTCTTTAAAATTTTACACATCTCAATAGCAACCTGAAGTCCTTCACAAATTGCATGAAGTTCAACTAGCGTGAATGTGTTGATACTAATTCTTTTGCAAATTGTTACATGGGCAGAACATTGACTGAGAAAATAAAAAAAAAAAACTTGTAAAAACACCACATCCTGGTTGACCGTTATTTAACACTGATCCATCACAATATATAACATTTCGTCTAGGAAAACTTCATCATTTCTAAAAAGACATTTCGTAAATAACTGGATGCCAATCATCTTTTTTCCCTTCAAGCTGTAAGATATCTATTGCAATGCGTCACTCCTGCCATGGCTTGAATCTCAGATAACTTTGGAATGAAAAACAACATTTCTCTTCCATTTAAATACACTACTGCACGGGACAACCTATTATCTCCTCTCCCTATGTTCCTAAGAGTAGCAGCTACAGCAAGTTCCTTTACTCTCTGTTCTATACTTGGTATATCTAATTCTAGTATTGTTGACAACCTAGAATGATTCCATGGCTTCGTTTTGAATAACTTTAAGCTTTTGAGTAGCCTTCCTACTGCACATTATGAGGATGGGAGTTGCGTAGTCATTAACAACGCATAGTGGTGATATAAACCATCCTTAGAATAGGAACTCTTAATGGTCTTAAACGTCCTTTACATGCATTCTGCAGGTAATGCATCTCTCTTACTTTACTGTTGGACATATACCCTATGTACACCCACAATCAAAAGTCTCGACACCCCCTGGCTGGGTATATGCCGAGGCCAGGGTTGAGGTAAGATTGGGTGATCAGACGCAGATTAAATCTAACTGTTTGGTAACGAGGGACCACGGTGGTTAGGCTCACATCCCACCACCACAACACTCACACTCATAGCACACGGGCATAGGAAGGAATTATTTACAAACTTTGAAATGTCATACACCTGCATGAAATGCATTCACAACATAATGGTTCACAATAATAGCATGTTAGCAATGAAGCGTTGCAAACATCGGATGGTCACGATCTAGTTATGCAATATGACTACAGATAAAACATCACCTTGAAAGGACTAAAGCAAACATAATAATGGGAACAATAAGTCCTATCACATTCAGCAAACAGTCAACATTGTAGTAGCATAAATATTACTGATAATAATGTGAGTACTGTTAGCCAGTATTAATTTATATAGAAATAATGAGTTCATTTAATACTTTTTTACATGATCCCCTCACCTTGCCATTACATACTCACGTATATTACAATATTCTCTTGTATATTCTTTTAAACACTCAAACTAGTAGAGAGTAGACCCCAATTAAACTTTATTTTGAATCATTTCTCAGTGCAAATGGTTTCACTAATACTTTGTCCAGCCACCTTCGGCCTCAATAACCGCCTGCAGTCGGGCTGGAACAGAATTCACTAGTTTTATGCAGATGTCAGGACGACGTCGTATGCTCTCCTACACCATCGCTTTCCTCTTCACTGACTCCTTGGTCTTCTCTGGGACACTCGACTCCCGAACAATAATTTTCCACAGGTTTCCGATGGGGTTACAAACGCACCCCTTTGCAGGCCAGTCAATACCCTGAAACTCTGGGTGACGACTGAACCACATTGACTGCCCGGCTTGTATGTATAGTGAGCGGTCCTGAACTAGTAAGATTCTGTGCGGTTCTGGGCGGGCATATGCTCGGACAAAGGATAACAGAGGTTTGTAAAATATGAATGTAATCTTCAGCACTTAAATGTCCGTCGATTGTGACCAGCTCTTTAGGACCCCAGGCCCACATCCATCCATGAAATGAGTCACCCTACCACTTCCTGCCCTCGCTTGAATATTCATGGGTTTATACATAGTATCTAAAGGTCTCCAGCAGTGTCTCCCAGTAGCTATCCCAGATGAAAAGGTCTTCTCATCTGTATTGATTACCTTCTTCCAAAAATTTAAACCAAAACGGATGTGCTGCTCAGCAAAACGCAGTCGTTCCGTCTTGGTGACCCCTGTTAACTCTTCCTTCACTGCTGGAACACGGCACTTCAGCCCTGCCTCATGTTTACCACGTCTTGTGGTCACTGGATGACACCGGTCATAAATCCCTCTTCCGGGCTATTGCCGTCGTTTTGGGGGCTTCCCTGACAGCATGGAGGAGCCTTGCATCGTCTGTAGATGATGTGACACGAGGGAGACCGGACTTTGGCTTCGTCTCGACATGTCCTTCACCCTTAATGATACCCATGATCTCTTGGATATCACCTCCGGGCGATTGGCTCGAGTGTTAGGTGAACGTAGTCCACGTCCTCGAGCTAGGTTATCCATAACTGTTGAACATGAAGTTACCGCACACTATGATAACACTATACAGGGGTCCCAGGAAACATCGGCCAGCTTTCAGTTTTTTATTTAGGTAATTCTAAATAAACAATGTTACATCAATACATGTCCAGTTTCCAATAGTTACGGAGTTACCCCCCTTGAAGTTTGGCAGTGATTTCCCGGGACATCCTGTATATACAGGTCATTTCGGCAAAATATACAAAATCATGTGAATAACATTTTGATAAAGGTGACCTGTGCCACGCCCTTCATATTTAGAATGTGAATAACATTTTGATAAGGGTGACCTTTACCATGCCCTTCATATTTCTAGATATTCTACTGTAAAGTGAATATGTACATGAAATTAAAGCACTTAACAGTGGACAGGAGAGTCTCACAAATTACCAAGACATTCACTAACGATGATGCAAGCAAATTCATTAAACTACCATCCTCCGTGCCCGTTTCTTGTACAGCTATAAAATCCACTTTATACAACAGCGCATGAGCTATCTACATTCCATGAAAGGATATTTGACTTATGGTCTTCTATTTCCCCTATTTACAATGAAAGTAACCTTATTCTCTCATTCACAAATTGTTCCATCACATCTTACACTCGAGTTAATACCTTATCATGTAATACTTCAGGGATGTCAGACCACCTGTGGGTTGTTTCTTGCCTCAATATTTCCGATCCCCGAGAGCGAGGATGGTTTGTCAGTATTTATCACTTATTATCAACCCCCCCCCCCCTCCACCTTTCTGTGTTCACGAAGATTAGCAATTACATTCTGATTATCTGCTACCTTCTTCCTAAGTGCCTGAATGTCTTACCGGAGTTCAACTACTACACCATACACATCACTGAGTACGTCATTTACCTTCTCTACTGAAGTAGTTTTCGGTGCAACCCTTGCATTTTCTTCTCACCTTCAACGTGTCATTCTGTTCCATTCTTTTCTTCCACACGTTTTCAGTTGAAGGTAGCGTTGTCTTTTATGTAACTCCTTATCCATCCTCCTTTTCCGCTGCTTCACTTTCTTCATGGACTGCCACTGGGTGCCGCTCACCTGTGATCTCCTATTGCAGTCTGCAAATTGGTGAATCTGCATTATGCGCACCGCCACGGTTGCAACAGGACGTCACAAGTTACCAAGACTTTATTTCCAAATTCCATTGAATTATGATTTTTTTTCCACGGTAACGACACCAATATTCACTTTGGCATTTTCAGGCCATTTAACCCCACCTACTGCACTTGCAATACAAAACAAGCTGTTCAAAGAACTTGGCAATTCTCCTATATCCTATTCCAAAATGAATATATGCGAAACGTCTCCCTTCATCAAGGCTACCAATTGGTTCTTTTCACCCCGGTTTTCATGTCGCTTTACCGATACGAATCGTGTATCATCAAGAAGGAAATCAGGATCTAATATAGCTAGATACACGAACAAAATCACCTTGGTGTGTTGTTCTGTGTCTCGGAGTATCGTTAATATCACCTCCTCAAACCCTGTCGTCGTCAGAAATTTCCTGCTTCATCCCCAGCCAAAGTCAGATAGAAATTATTACGATGTTCCTCAAGCAGAGGTACAAACTTTTTATGCTGCCTACCCAGCATAACAGCCCACAGCAATCGCTCATAGAATGTCATGCGGAAGTCACTTGGAAAGTTTAACCTCCTCCTACCTGAGCTGTTTCCTCCACCCGGGTTGCTCGTCTCATTGGTTCTGTCGCCAGGATTCATTCGATTAACCTGCTGCGTTCGGTTCCCAGTTGAATTATTCCTTCTGCTTTCTTCAACGTACGCATTTTTTTCTCCCTGTCGTTCTGGATCTCGTCACTATCACTTCCTTCACTTTGCTTCACTAGCTCTTGCCTCCTCTTCTTTTTCCTTCTCACTAATCACCTCTTGAAAACTGTCACTTCCAATGTTGTCGGCAGCGGATCATCTGCTTCTGAATCGCTACTAGAAAGCTGCAGGTCGTCGTCTGTGTAGCTTATTAGTACAATCTTTTCTTCCTTAGCCAAAATCTTCTCATGTTTCTGCCCACCACTTGCCCCAGATATGATGCAATGCTTAGACAGCCGGTGAAAATAGAAACTCTTGCTGCAGAGCGAAAGATGAGTAACTTATGACCGGCGTTGCGGAGAGAATTTTGCACTTGTTATCCAGGATTAACCATTTGTATAAGTGCCATTCATTCACATTTGTCACTGTTGTTTATCATCATAGCTATCACCATAATCATAACAATCCTCAATCCTATCATTATATCATTATCATTATTATCATGATTATTACTAGTTATAATAATAATAATTATCATTATGATTATTACTAGTTATAATAATGATAATCATCATCATTACCATCATGATTATTACTAGTTATAATAATAATAATTATCATCATTATCATATCAAAGATTCTCTTTAGTGATCATCATTGACTCTAAGCTTCCTACGGTAACCGAAGCACTTCTTGTATTATAGTCATTTCATCAGCCGTATCAATCGCACGTTATTCAGCAGTAAACAGTGAATTAATCGACCTTAAGCGACAGTAACTAAATAATTAGTTGCATCATTGGCGTAACAGATGTAGATATACCGTATAATTCCCGTTGTATTAAGCACCTGTAAAATGATAATATTACCTGCGGATTAACGAGCTGTTTTAAATCACATTCACTGAATGCATTCTTGTGCGTTTTTCAGCTCTACAAACACTGTATAGTATTAACTGCAACATCAACTATGTATCATAACTTTGTGTTAACCCGCGTATTATCGGCACTATCAACCGATTATTATATTGGCAACACCAACTGTTCATTAATCGGCTGTACTGTGTCTGTATTAATCAGCTGTGATGGCTGTGTTTTCTGGTAAGCTTTGCTGCATTTACATCAGTCGTATGTACTAACAGCATTTTCTTTTTATCGGTATTAATCCCGAGGTGTATACATAGACATACATGCACCAGACTTACCCAGGAATATAATTATCAACCCGCCCCAAGGGTAGGATGAACACCTGGGTTGGGTGTGGGCCGACTGCTGCGCCCAGGATTCAAAGATCAAGCCCACATGGGCTCGAAATGACTCAGGGTCAGTAACGCAAACCATTAGACGAAGGAGAAGCATAAACTAACGCATCACACCCAAGACTGTCGCCCTGCAAGACGATGTGCAGAGCAGGGTTTCAAATCAGGTAGATTGAACCCTTCCACATATGTATAGGATCCAAGCAAATGTGCTGTCCAATGTAGGTCCCGTGAAAAAAAGGAATATCAACATGCGGTGTGTTTACTTTCTAAACCTAAACCTCGCTCAAGTTTTAATCTATGTGAAACTTTTGTAGCAATAAAAGTTTGCTGTGACAATGTCCAGATTTCGGCAAAAGTTTTCGTGATGGCGAAACTTATTCAACTGACGATAAAGAATTTCTCATTTTGGGGAAATTTGAAGAAATGCTTTGCAGCCATTAGTAGCTTCCCACTTGCCGTGTCGGAAATTTAGAATTTGTTACAGTCATCGATGTTGTTACAACTAGCAAGGCACATCGTGAAAAGCAACTTTGTCTCAAGCGAAACTGGTCACTACACTACTACCTTTCTTCCTCATTTTATTATCATTTATTTTTTTTTCGAGATGGACCCCTGCAGAGGAAGGCGGAATCATCTTGGGGCCATAGGGGTACCCTACTGGGACTAAGACAAGCGAGAAGATGGACATGTGTGGGATGACGCTCGGCGGGCAATGGGTAAAAGATTATTACAGCAAACGCCAAAGAAGGTTCAAATTAAGTACTGATGAATTGTCTCAGAGTTCTCTTTCAATTAGCTCCATGGATTTCCATTTTAGCGAGAGTTCTTATGGGTTGTGGTTTGTGCAACTGAGAAAGGGATACGAAAACATAACAACAACTATGCTTTATTCGGTAATGTACACGCTACGTAGCTAAAGCATAGAGCTATAGAAGGTGAAGAATTATGGGGGGAAGGAGAGGTCAAAATAGGTTGAGAGACAAGAAGGTTTTGGCGGGTGTCATTGGGTGCTGGTGAAAGTGCATGAAGTGAAGCAGAAGCACATGGGAGAGATGCATGGTTGTGGAGTCTATGTGGAGCTCCTGTAGGAGATAAGTGTGGCGTGCGCTGCGGCTCCTGGAGTGAGTCGGGGCTGCCGGTTTGTGCTTAGGTTGTTACAGCTGCATCTAGTGACGGGCTGATGCGATGACCCATGCAGGTCCTGCCGAAGGTGAACATTGGAGATGAGTCACCATAAGGAAATAGGCCAGGAAGAGGGAACATGAGTCAAGTAGGCGACTTCTACTTATGGAGGATGCGCCCTAACGGTAGTTTGAGTCTGGAGTCATATGGCCAAGACCTTTGGTACCGGATTGATACACTGTCAACTGTCCGACTGTCGTCTTACGGTGATGCACAGGTAAATAAGAGACCGGAAGGACAGATCACGAAGGTGGTGTGGCTCAAGGAAACAAGAAACGTCGCTAATTGGTGCCTCCCACTGTTTGTCCATCCGTGGGATGGGCCGCCAAGTTCATTCCTTTGGAGACTGGGAGTACAGGTGAGGTCACCTGCCACCACGTAAAGTCGCCGTCAGTATGGTAACACTTTGTGGAGCGACACTGGATTGTTTCATGTTAGAGAAGAATGGGGCACCAGGGATGCAAAGTAGCAATTCCTTCAGTGACGGGAAGAAAGATTGACATCATTGTTGTCGATTAGAGTCCTAGACTATCCGCTATAACTTGGTTTTTATTTTCTCTCTTTTGTGGTGTTTTTAGGTAGGCTTTTTTGTTACATGCATTTTTTAGGGGGAGAGTGCTGGATGAATATTTTTCTGTACATTAATATTTATATGCATATTCTGGAAGAATTTGTAAATATTTTTTTGGTAGTATCCCTGCTATTCATAACTATAACAGACACAAACTTCTAAAAAGTGGTAGGGGCTCACTGGAGCAAGCCAGTGATGTGAAGGCGACGATGCAGCATACTGCAATTTTATACAATTAAGTCTAAACAAAATGGGGGGGGGGGGGGAGGCTGAGCCCCGCTGCCTTTAGAATTACCATAATGTATAACAGTCAAGTGACTGAATTATGATATCCGCTCCGCTGATAACGATACATTTTTCTTTTGCTCGTTTTCTGAAAATATGTCGTTCATGTAATTACGTACAATAATTTCCGTCTGTTGCTGAGATATCTTAAATATGTTGGTTGGTTAGTTGTTTGGGCTTTAGGCCTATCACTGCAGGGTCATTAAGGCCGTCAACGTAAGCTACACCCACCAACCGAAAAATATTCAACACCTTCGGGTGTCAAATATAATTCTAAGACCACATACACTCTCACCATGCATGTGACCCATGAAATATATTTTTGAGATCAATTCCTTTTATGGTCTCTGTTACGAAGATGAGAGTAAAGTGCATGTTGCCACATTCTGTTCCTATTTAAGAACATGCTTAAAGGAAGATTCTAAATTTGAGCAGCAACAAGCTTACCAACAAAGCGCAATATTAAGGGGTATAAAGTATCAGAAAACATTTGTTAAATCTATAGATTAACAAATTTATCAATTGATACAGACCCTAATTATTTTTTCAAGTATCTCTAATGCTTCGGTAGGGGCTGCTTAAGGGCAAATGATGGAATGTATATAGTGTATCTTAAAACGCTCATTAAGTAAAAACACAAGATTTTGCTTCACAGGTAAGAATAAGATTAAGTGGGCATATAAACCCAGCTGGCCGTTTGACATACCCAGATGCAGGAATAACCCAATCGCCAATGTCTCATGCTTTGCCCTTCCATTGAGCATAATGTTATGTAAGACTCTCTTACATAATTATTTTCGCTTTGTTCTTATTTCTCTCATCTGAACATTTGCTTCTAAACCTTAAGCACAAGTATACTTAATGAAAGTAGAAAAAATATGAATTACATCCTGATTTGCAGCCTCCAGGGTGGTCAAAATATTCACACCTCTGTTAATGTATGTATGATTTGTAAGATTTATTCAACATATATTCATTTGAAATACTCGCTGTTTTGTTCATGAAACCATATTTATGTGAGAGAGATGTAAATATAGGTCTGTTACTATATACAAATCTATATTATGCTTATTTTCGTGCGAATTTATAAAAGGAGTCAAAGGTTTGTAGTTCGGAACACTGAAGATTTGAAGTCGAGTGTTTCATAAAACACGAACCAGTAACGAGTTCACGTTTAATACCCACAATGCTCAGCGGTAACAGACAAATGACTTATGGCTTCAAATCATTATATTGCTACTGTACTACACTTTTAACACCGTAGTTACTTGTAAAGTCTATGTAAGAAAATAAGCTCCTACTATAGCATTAATTGATTTTTTATATAGTTACAAATGCCTTCCTGGAAACCTGGTTAGCACCCAGAGTAAATTCACGTGTATAGGCATAACGTCTGGGACAATAATTGAGATTCATAGTTAAAGATATTATATATAAAGACATTACTTCCTCCACGCCTTCTTATGAAATTAGGATATTTAGTGTAGTTGATGTAGGAATATGGAATATATTAAAATTGGTATTTTCATGCATGCCTAGTGGCGGTAGCAAGTGGTTGGTGCAGGGGTCAGACGTAGGAGGGTTAGTACTGGCATGTTTAATTCTAAAGCTCGTATTTTATTTTATTTTAGGGCAATGGAAGTGATATATAGTTTTACAGTATTGGCATGAGTAATTGCGCACGTGATTATGCTAATATTCTGCTGTGTTGGTTAATTCATTTTCAAGTTTATTATTTGTCCAATCCAGATTAGTGCAACATATAACTTTAGTTTCATTCTGCATTTTAGGGCCATAGTTTTTTTGTGGCATAGTTTTTTTGTGAAATCTTGGAAATTGTTAACAGCCTAAGGTCGAATTAATGCTAGAGCTGAAAATCGTAGGTACTTGGTGAACATATCTGTCTTGTTTGTTTATTTTAGCAAATTACATATTCATGGTATACATAAGAATATTTGAGGACAGCACATAATGTATTTACAAATATCTATTTCCAAGGTTGTCCTCTTAATGATCATCAATGCAGATTATTAAAGCCAGTTTGTTTAATTTAACTTGTAAATGAAAGTGAAACGAAGCAACTAAATGTAGCGGCTGACCTTTATTAATTATGATATTGACGAAAACAATTCATAATATTGAGACAGGTACCTGTCAGTTTTACTCTCTAACTAGTAGTCTTCTTCATGTGAAGATTGTCACTCATGTCCTTGCTTAGGATGATGGTTATATGCTGTCTTGTCATGCATTCTTGTTTGCTATCAGTCCTAGCCTAGATGAAGTAAGGATTGTATGATTTTGGCCAATTTGAAATAGGATTCTCTGCCTTAAGTAGTTAGACACATCATTATTATATCCAGAAACTTGCAGAATCTTTCCAGTAGGTAAGGAGACAGCATTAATTTGCCATGAAATTTTATCTGGATTGTTTGTATTGTGTTTATAAGACCAAGGGGGCATGATTAAAGTACTCTTTTTATCCTTTGATAATGAATGAGTCAGTTAGGGAAAATGTAGGGTTCACTAACCATGAATCAGTTGAAACACCTCTAGGTGTTAAAAGAACCCATGAAAATATAAACTTTGATTAGATTTTGCTGTAGGGGCACTACAAACTTTTTTTTTCTTCTAAAGACATGCATATCCATGGTTTCCTTCAGTAGCAGAGGTGATTTTCACCAGCCCTGCTTGATCTGGTGCTTTGACTGGATGAGATGAAGATTAGAGAAAACATGAGATTACTTAATGTGAAATTAGGTGAAACATACAGAAAAGAAGAAAGCTTATGGAACCAGAAAAGAGAGCCTGTGAAACCTCACCTAACCTCTTCTAGAAGCTAATATCATCTCTTAATGCCCACAAATTAAGATCTTCATTACATTGTCAACAGCCATGAATGAAGATCTTCGCTTTAAAAACTGCTGTCTCAATTTCAAAGCTATACTCTGGGAAGGAAGAAAAGGGGCTGTGTATGGGAAACCAAATGTTCCCACAGGCAGTCGCTCCATTACCCTGGAGGTGTGACAAGAAAGGGAAATATGCATGTTATTGACATTGCTATACCTGCCAATATCTGCTGCT
>JAUUDZ010033979.1:0-10924 GCA_032361705.1 Panulirus versicolor
AGCTGCTCCCAAAACACTTGCCTCTCATGATCTTTCTTCTCATGACCAGGTGCATAAGCACCAATAATCACCCATCTGTCTCCATCCACTTTTAGTTTTACCCTCATAAATCCAGAACTTACTTCCTTACACTCTTATCACACATTCCCACAACTCCTGTTTCAGGAGCAGTGCTATTCCTACCTTAGCTCATGTCCTTTTACCAACCCCTGACTTTACTCCCTCGAGCTCCTTTTCACTCAGGGCCAGAACATCCAGGTTTCTTTCAAAAGATACTACCTATCTCTCCTTTCTTCTTATCTTGGTTACATCCATACACATTCAGACACCCTTATCTGAGCCTTCTAGGAGGATGAGCACTCCCTGCTCGGCTCCTTTTTCTGTTTCCTCTTTTATAAATTGAAATACAAGAAGGGGAGGGTTTCCAGATCTCCACTCCCGTCTCATTTAGTTGCTTTCTGTGACATGTGGGGAATACACCTCCTCTGTATAACCCTATCTATAGCCTATGCCTTGCAACCATATAATATTGTTAGAACTACTATTTCTTCAGACACCCATTTTTACTTCCCGATATAATGTTTTCTCTTTCCACACATTCTTCATCGCTCCCTGAACCTTTGTCCCCTCTCCCACCCTATGACTTGCTTCCACATTCATAGTTCCATTCGCTGGTAAGTCCACTCCCAGATATCAAAAACACTTCACTTCCTCCAGTTTTTTGCCATTCAAACTTACATTCCAACTTACTTGTCCCACAACCCAGCTGAACCTAATAACCTTGCTCTTATTCACATTTACTCTTAAATTTCTCCTTTCACACACTTTTGCAAACTCAGTCACCAACTTCTGCAGTTTCTCATTCGAATCAGCCACAAGTTCTGTATCATTGTTGAGTAACAACCGACTCACTTCCTAGGTCCTCTTATCTCCAGCAGACTGCATACTCTCCCCTCTCTCCAAAACTCTTGCATTTACCTCCCTCACCACCCCATCCATAAACAACTTAAACAACCATGGAGACATCACACATCACTGCTGCAGACTGACCTTCACTGGGAACCAATCACTATCCTTTCTTTCTACTCGTACGCATGCCTTACAGCCTTGATAAAAACTTCTCTGCTTTTAGCAGCTTACTTCCCTTACCATATGCTCTTAAGACCTTCCACAAAGCTTTACTGTCAATCCTATCATATTCCTTCTCCAGATCCATAAATGCTACATACAGATCTATTTGTTTTTTAAGTATTTCTCACACATTCTTCAAAGCAAGCACCTTCTCCACACTTCCTCTACAACTTCTGAAACCACTCTGCTCTTCCCCAATCTGATGCTTTTCACTCTGTTAAGTTTCTCCACCGACGGTTTTATTCCAAGGGTGAGCCAAGCAGTCTTCGGTGAGGTGATTTGGACTGTCGCAAGCGTAGCACCTTTGACTCAAGAGCCTCCATGCTTGACCCTGCCCTGAGCAGCTGGTGGAAGTTCTCAGGAAGTCCAGCCGTGAAAGCACAGGCAAGGGCCTTGTCAGGGCCTTTTCAGTCATCCTGCTGAACAAGGATGCCAGGTGCTGCAGTTCGGCCAATTACATATCTGGTGACTCTCCAATGCTCAACTTGTTGCCGACAAACTGCTCAGAGGCCACGGACAGATCCACAGCAAACACAGCTAGTGGCACCTCCTTCATCTTTGCTCACTTCTCTTTGTCCGTCTCGGCCAGCTGCAGGTACATGGTGAAGGTGCCCCCAGTGAGGCGCAGATGAGTGACGCATGCCATATTCTTGATTCCTCACAGCTTGCACACAAGTTCCAGCCTTTTGAGCCACTCCATCACAGACTGCTTACCACTTCTGTTGTACTCAGGGATCAACTTCAAGTCGAAGTAATTTTTAGCACCTTGTTCCTCCATAATGCCTAGATAGCTTGAGGTAGAAATGAAAGGGGTGCTCCCATTTTTCCTTTATTAACAACAGATGAATAAGTGAAAAAGAAACAAGAATATAGTAGGGCACACACAATGCTAGAACTGCTGGGCAACCACAGCACTGTCCAATGACCGCTTGTCACAGTCACAATCACCATGGTACATGGTGGACACAACTTGCAGCAGTGGCCGCTCGTCACAGTCACAATCACCATGGTACACGATGGACACAACTTGCAGCATTGATCACACCCAAGGCATGGCATTGATGATGTCACTGCTCTGAAATGGGCTAGAAGGTGGTGGTGCTTTCCCACTCCTTGCCTCTCGACAACTTGGCCTGGCAGTCTACAACCCTAGGAGTCACCTCACTCACTCCCCCCAGCACCAGCAACTGATGTCACTCCAGCCTATGTGGCTCTTGGTGTCAGGGAATGAACAGTGCCTTCTGTTGTTTAGCTCCCCAATGAAAAACCTTCAATTACATCCATCTAAAGACGTTGAACAAAAGTTATACTTTTTTATCCTAATTCAGCATTAGGAATATATCTTCATCCTGTAGTATGGCTCTTATCTTAAACAAATACTTTTGAGGTAGCCCCTAGTATACCTAACATGGAGTTCCAGTTGAACCCTGAGGATTTTGGTGAGGCAAGTTATCCTCATCCCTGAGTCATAGGGGCTTAAAAAGAAAAGAACATAATCCTACTTGTGACCAGAAAGTCTCTTTGCCCTTGCAGGTATGCTGATTATATACCAGTTAAAGTTGTGATGATGGCTGCTTCCAGTAGTACATTAGGTATGAAGGATTATTTTTTGTTATTCTTGAAAGGAGCCAGTGGATTTGGCAGTCATTAACATCTTTTTGTGCATGACGGGACCTTGTCTTAAGTAAGATCATATGACAAAATCACTATATCCCTGAGTCTTCGCTGAGGGATATTTAGATAAAACTTTATGCTTACGCTACCATGGCTTGACTAGCCTGCTGATGATATACTCAGATATTAATTAGAAGGTAGCATATTGTATAGTGTACAGTCTTCTCTCCCAAGGTATGTCCCTGAAGCAAGAATCACTCATGACTTGAAGATAGATATTGAAGAGCTCCACCCAAATAGTTGAGAAAAGCATATGCTTTATCATCCCCTCTGAGATTTTCTACTTTGGCCTATGTTTGGGTCGTGGCTGTTTTTAAGCCAAATGGTTATACATCATACATTAGCACCTGCATGAGGTAGTTCTTTAGTAGTTTACTGCTACTTTCTGGTCTGATTTGTTGTCCCAGTATGTTTCTTTGCTACAGCTGAAGTATTTAAAAAAAGTTGCAAGCCCCAATACTTGAGATTGGTGTTATGCAGTCTTACAATTTAGGTACAGAAGGGCCAAGTAGCTTCTACTAAGTTGTTTTTTCTCCTAACCAGAGGACTTATTGACGAGTGTCATTCTTATCCAAGTGCAAAGTCTGTAGTACTACCAAATACATAAGTTATATTGAGATCAAGAAACCTCATGGGAAGTGTATCATGGGAGCTGCTTTTCTTAGAGTAAGAAAAAAATCCCTTGGGAGGTGCTGACTGTGTCAGAAGTGAATTTTATTAATTGGTTTTACTGGCTGCTTTTTAAACAACAGCTACAGCTCAGTTTCCTTTGTAAAGAACAAGTGGATCATTTGATATCCCACTGTATGAAATACAGGTACACCACCGATTTTCTGGCACCCTTGGTTCCAAAGCCTTGCTGGATTAACCATTTTGCCAGACCAACCATGGTCATGTAATAATAATTCATCAACCTACATCCAACCCACTAATTATACATCTCCCATGTGTCTGAAGTATAACATGGACTGCAAGAAATTTGAATTAAACAAATATTAAATGTGAATTACATAAATGAATGAAATACAGCTACTTGTACTATAGTACATTAGTGAACCAAGATTACAAGATTAAACAAAAATTAAATGCAAATTTATTAATTTCCTTACAAAGAATTTTGCAGCACTGCTGCTCCCAAAGTGGCAGGTTTTAGACTTTTACTGGAACTGTAAAGCTAATCACAAAGGTCTGGAAGTTGAGGGCAGTCAGAATTACTGTTTGTTTCATAGTTGATCGTTTCATCTTGGATTTCTGATGTTGCAGGTGAGACATCTGGGGTACTTGAAGTTAAAGCCACAAGATCTACAGATTTACCTGTAGGCTTACTGCTGTAAGACACACTCTTCTTTGCTATCGTCTTAAACATTTCATCCAAGCGAAGTTGCTTCATGTGTCTAGATTTTTCCATGTAATTTTTCATGCATCAAATGAAAATTCATTAGTTCTTGTTTAGTAACAAAGGTATGTTGCTCAGCCCTTTGATTAATTCACTCATCAACTCAATTAACTTTTCAGTGGAAAGTCTTTCAGTTACATCAGTTTCATCTTCATCACTTCCTGTGTTTTTATCAGTATTCAGAACAGTGCCTATAGTTTCAGAGTCTGTAAGATGATACACAACCGGTGTTTCATAGTCAACATTCATCCACTTGCTTAGATATTCTTCATTAAGAGTACTTGCCATATCCTTTGAAACAAGTTCTGTAACACTTTTAGCATACTTAAGCCTTAGAAGCCATAGCTAGGGTTAAATTTAAGCAAAATAAGCTAGGAATCTCACAGAATTGCAGTATCACAACCAACAAGGGCAAAGAAGGTAAATAAGCGCGCCCTACACACAAAGCCATCTGTGGCCGCCCAATAAACTAGTCTGGTGGCTGCGGTAATTTCAAGCTCCTCATGTAATTTTGTCCAGACTAAAGGAGGTACCGAACCATCAGTTGCCAGAAATTCGATGGTATACCTGTACAGTAGTTCTATCTGTATTATGTGGATGCAAGGCATAGGCTCTACATGAGAATGAACAGAAGAGGGTGACATGCTGGAAATGAAATGTCCGTAGTGTGAGACCTGAATGAGTGAGAAATGATTGGGTAAGAGAGAGGTGTGTTAAGAAGCAGAGTATGGTTTAGAGAACTATAGTGGGTGAACTGAAATGGTTTGAACATATGGAGAGAATGAGAAGGGAGGGGTTGACAAAGAGGATTACCATGTCAGAAGTGGAGGACTAAAAAAAGGGAAAGACCAAAGGATGGAGTCAAAAAGAGAAAATACACTTCAGTTCAGTTACGCCATACGAGGAGTGATGCGATGGAACATATGCAGAACTTTTTAAGTTTCTGATAGAATGCCAGAAACAGGGGAACATGCTAATGATAACTAAGATTATCATGAAGGCCTAGTGATCAAATAATGACAGAAAGTGTGAAGCAGGAGAGACAAATTTAGGGTAGTTCTGGTACAAGTATGGTGTGATTTAAGAGGCTTTAAAGTCTGCATAACATTCAAATTACTGGAAAGGCTGCCAGTGCCATTACAGAGACAGCACAACAGTAGTGCAAATTCAAAAGAAAATTGCAACTTTTTTTTGCTACAATGTCCAAACAAATGTTGATGATGTTCAACTTTTTACAATTCCTTTATTCAGCATACAGTGTCCACAGTGCGGGGTATTGATATTCCTGGAGTAGCCTAAACATTGTTTATTCTAGGTAACATCAGTAATGACTTCAAAAGGGATGTGGTGTAAAAAAAAAGGGAGATTCGTGTGATATCTAAATAAAAACAAATTAACACCACTATATCAAACATCACATCCAAACAGTTTTACGGCACTATGCATAAGCAGATGTCACTGAATAGGATCTTTGCGCAAAAAGTTTCCCATATTCAGTGCACCCAAACTTTTTCACATCACTGTGCACAGGTGAATGTAGCCGAAGTTCCCTTTTCCTCAAAAACAGTTTCCCACATTCATCACATTCAAATTTTTTCACTCTACTAAGTACAGGCAAATGCTCAAAAGTTCAATTTTCCAGATAAATAGTTTCCCACATTCATCGTATCCAAACTTTTTCACAACACTGTGCACAGATGAATGTTGCAAAAGTACACATTTCCAAAAAAAACAGTTTACCACATTCATCACATCCAAACTATTTCATACCATGCACAGGCAAATGTCCACTAAGATCACATTTCTGCAAAAACAGTTTCCCACATTCATCACACCCGAACTTTTTCACACCAATATGCAAATGCAAATGTTTCGAGAGATAACATTTCCGTAAAAACAGTTTACCACACTCATCGAACTTAAACTTCTTCGCATCATTTACATCAATATGCACATGATAATGTTCGCGAAAATTATTTTTCTGCAAAAACAGTTTTCCACATTTAGCACATTCAAAATTTTTCACACCACTATGAACAAGCAAATGTCGCTGAAGATGGCCTCTATGCAAAAACTGTTTCCCACAAATATCACATCTAAAATTCTTTACACCACTGTGTATAAGCAGATGTCACTGAAGATAACTTTTCAGTAAAAACAATCTACCACATTGGTCACAACTGAACTTTTTCACACCATTATGTCGGAGCAAATGATGATGAAATTCATGTTTCTGCAAATAAAATTTTCCACATTCACTACATCTAAACTTTTTCACACCATTATGCCTCATCAAATGTTGTGAAAGTTCTGATCTCCGCAAAAACAGTTTCCCACATTCATCCCATCCAAACTTCTTCACACCACTGTGTAAAAGCATATGTTCTTGAAGACCAGGTCTCCGTAAAAACAATCTCCCACATTCATAACATTCAAATTCTTTCACACCACTATGCACAAGTAAATGTTCTTGAAGATCACGTTTCTGCAAAAACAATTTTCCACATTCATCACATTCAATTTTTTTTTAATCACCATGAATAAGCAAATGTTCTTGAAGAAGATACTTTTGCATAAAAAGTTTCCCACATTCATTACATCCAAAATTCTTCACATCACTGTGAATGAGCATATGGCTTGTAATATCATTCTTACATGAATAGACTTTCCCACATTCATCACATCTAAATTCTTTCACTTCACAGTGCAGGATGAAATGTTTCTGAAGATTTCTCTTACTTGAAAATGGTTTCCCACATTCAGTACAGTAAATATGTTCCTGACCATTGTGCAAAGGCATGTGTACCTGGAGATGATCCACCTGTGAATGAAGTTTCCAACAATTCTCATTTGGAAATGTTATCTTTCCACTAGACATTGTCAGTTCCTGCTCTGATCTAGTCTTGCAAGGCGATTTCATTCTGCAGCTGCAAGAGAGAGCTGTCTTATAAACTGTTCTCACTATGTATCACATTTATCAAACCTGGACCATAAATGAGCAGTCATGTCAAACTTATGATGCTGGATGAAAACTTGATTAACTTTGATATTCTGATAAATACAATCATTTCAACAAAAGTAATAATGTTCAAATCATAAATGTTAGGCAGTTACCTTCATATCAAAACAAAGTATTATTCTATATACATATGCAAAAAAAAAAATTTCCATTGGCAGTATATCTTTGAGGCATTGTCCAGAATAATCGTGCCAGAAGCAATGGTATGAAGTTCAGCTTTGGGGTTCTGGGATTATGCCCATGAAATACAGTATGCACATTTAATACATCTTAGTGCAATTTCATATTCATTTAGACCAACTTTCAGTGCAAGCTCAACTTAAACAGGCACATAAATTTCCTTATGAAAAATATTATTTTCAAATCAAGGGAAAACGAAATCTCTTACGAAATGAAAGAACATCATACAGAAATAAGAACATAACAAAGAAACAAGTGAAAAAGCCCTCAACTTTCCCAGGCAGGGATAGAAAACTTCTGGTGGGAGGCGAGATGACATACAGCATGGTGTTGACAAGTCTTGACTGTCCCCATCTTGTTATGTAGTATTCATGTATTTTTTTCTTTTTATATTCATTGCTAGACTCCACATCATAATGGAGAAAATAATGCTTGATGTCATCTACATCTAGCAGTTTACAGTAACATTTTCCCCAGAACATGGTTGAAGGTCAACTTTAAAACTCACAAATTGTGATTATTGTATATGGAGGCCTTAGGCATCTAGTAACACCACCACAGATCAGCTGAAAAATTTGAATCATCACCATGAAAACCAGATTGTACATTTATAAGATGTCCTCTTTACTACGCAATGCAGATTTATATTAGGTCTAGTTAAAGGGTTAAATAAAGATACAATAAGGTAAATTGGTTTGGATACAGTATTCACTGCTCTTTCAGTGGCAGTGGCACATGGGGGTCAGGGGGATCAGCCCCCTATTTTGTTTTGACTTACATAGAACTGCAGGATGCATCATGCTGTGACAGCTTTTGCTCCAGTGAGCCTCCCTACTTTATACAAACTGCCACTGCCCATGTCTTTGTATGATATCTGAAAAAAAAAATCATTACTAACTTGTATCTTTACTACTTAACAATGCTATTACTGGGAGGCCCATTTCATGGTTCACATTATGCCTTTTGCAGTTACAACATTTGAAAATTAGAGTACTGGCTTGAATAACAAAAGGAGTTATAACTGAGGCAGATTTGAAAACGTTTTCCTTCAAATTCTTAATATATTCTTTCTTTAACACTAAAAATGCTATGGTATTAAAAGATACACTACTTCTCAATAATCATGCATTATATAATGGCTTATCCATACTCATTTACAGTTTCCCATGTAACTGAGACTGCCAGGCACATATGAAGACATGGCCTCATTCACTCACATCCACCTTGTAGCTGTCCTGAGGAATGCCCTAAAACCAGAGCCCCCCCTCTGTTTCCCCTGACCACTTCATATGCCTAGGTTCACTTGATGTTGCCCCCTGTATACCATATCACTCCAATACACTCTATCCTGAGCATGCCTCACAGCTTCATGCATATCCATGCCCTAAGCAATCAAAACCTTTCTTACTCCAACCTTCCACCTCAATTTCTGTCTCCCCTTCTTCTTGCCCTCCCTCCAACTTTAACATTTATACCCTCTTTGTCAACCTTTCCTCACTTATTCTCTCCATATACTCAAACCATATCAACACACCCTCTTCACTTCTCTCAACCATACTACTGTTACCATACCGATTACCATATCATTTCTCAATCAACTTTCCACACACCACATACTGTCCTTAAACATTTCATATCCTACAAATCACCTAATTTCATACACCCTCATCTAGAGCCAATGCCTCACGTTCATTGAATATTGTTAGGACTATTACATCCTCAAACATGCCCATCTTTGCCCTCCCAGATCAAGACCTCTCTTTCAACACAATTCTTACAGGACTTTCACCCCCTCATCTACCATATAACTCACATAAGCTACAATGGTTCCATTCACTGCCATGTCCACTCCCAAGTGTTTCAATCTAAAAGCACTTCACTTCCTCCACCATTCAAAGTCACACCCCTACTAACCTGTCTCTTTCCATTTCTAAACCTAATAACCTTGCTTTTATTCATATTTATGCTCAACTTTCTCCTTTCACACATTCTCCCAAACTCAGAAACCAACCTCTGCAGTTTTTCACTCAAATCTACTAAAAGTGTCATGTCAACAGCAAACAACAACTGACTCACCTCCCAAAATACACCTCACCCATGAAAGACTGCATACCTGTCCATCTCTCAAAGACCTTTGCAATCACCTCCCTCACCATCATATCCATAAGCAACTTAAACAGCCATGGTGACATCATACCCCTTATTACAGAACCATCATCTGAAACCAATCACCTTTCTCTCTTCCTAGTCACACACACACATCTTTCCCTCTTTACAGAAACTCTTCACTGCTTCTAGCAGCTTTCCTCCCAGACTATATATTCGTAATACCTTCCAAAAAGTATCTTTATCAACCCTATCATACATTTTCTCCAGATCCATACACACCACATACGAATCATTCTGTTTCGCTAAGTATTTCTTGCTTACATTCTTCAAAGCAAACATCTAATCCACATATCCTTAACCATTCCTGAAGCCTCCAAAATCTAAAGCTATGTGCATACCACTACCCTCATACTCATCATTTCCCATTCAACCTATCATGTACACTCAACAAACTTGTATCACTTTCTTCTTCTTGTATGAGTTTTATCATTTGAATACTAAGCAACTCTTAAGTCACTTCAGGAGGTATATCACCAGTACTACCCACCTGGGTATTAAGGAAGTTTAGTGATGGCTGCATAGTGAGCCAGCACATTAGTGACTGTCAAGTTGCACTCCTCAGACCCAGGTAGCTGTCTTTTCTTCCTGCTTCATCCATACATGGAGTACTAATATTCTGTCCACAAACGTAATCTCTCCTTGTCATACAAAACATCTGATAACACTTAACTCACTCTAGATTTTCCTGTGGTAAGCACTATGCAAGGCATGCCCTTTGGCAAAATGGTAGGAGCATGAGACAGAAGTAGTAGGCAGGAGCATCAGCTAAAATTAGTCAGTTGGAATTTTAGGCAGGAGCATTTGGTAGTAGTCAGTAGGAATATTAGGTAGGAGCCTCTGCAAACACTATACTAGAGTTGCCCTCTGCCAGTGGCCTGTTAAGAGTGAGGCACTAAAGGCATCATAGAGTGATAAGAATCTCTGGGTTTCTGCCTGACTCTACTGAAAATAAGGAGAGCTCAGACACTTGTAGTACCAACCACTCCCACGACCTTTCCCTCTCTGTTAGACCTTCCTGTTTTTTTCTTCCCTATACCAACATTCAAGGTGTCTCTGGTAGCCTCGCTTCTGTTGAACACCATCTGTCAAGTATCTATCCTAATATCTACTTCTCTTTGAGACCCAGTTGTCTAATGATGTTCTCACTAGCAGCTTTTTCATTTTTTTCAAACTTGATCGGCATTTTCTGCATCAGTAGGGTAGTGCCAAGAAACAAAGAAAAACATATCCACTCACATACATATATATACATATAAGTGTATACATGCACATACACATGAAAATATACACAATTATACATTTTATCATTTATCTATTATACTATGTTGCTGTCTCCCATGACAGCGAGGTAGCGT
>JAUUDZ010033990.1:0-10924 GCA_032361705.1 Panulirus versicolor
CACGTGCTCTTTCGTGTTATTATTACATCGTCAGGTGAGACACACGACTCTTGCATCTCACCTGACGATGTAATAATAACATGAAAGTGCACTTGGGACTTATCGCGTTTCATTTTTCCTCGTGGTTATCAGCGAATACCAGATTATCTATCGCTATGACCTACCGCTGTGTATATATATTCACTCACGATCGATTGGAATCATATTTCCTTCGTCACAGACAAACTATTAAACAAAACCATACATGGCATAAGAATTCATTCCTTGATTTAAGAATAACAATAAAAGGTACAAGTAAACTTCATAACATGGCAAGATGCTACGTTAGGACACAGAAATCCTTATGTAAACCTGACGTAAAAATCAAATAATGAGTAACACTTGAACATGGTTATAGTGATAATCCGTATGACAAAAAATACGCATTTACCTGATGTAGCAATACAACACAATATATATATATATATATATATATATATATATTATATATATATAATATACGGAATGAATCGAATCCTTAAATTTTCTATCATACGATACACACACGAAGCTCAGAGACCGGTTGACACGCACCCTCTCAGGTTTCGGGATCTCGAAACGCTTCACGCAGGCGTGAACCATGTTTACATCCGTTATGACAGTACGTCCTAATTTCAATTAAATTACCATTTTTCTTTAATCAGATTGATTGCAAAATGTTCAGCGACATTTTCTTCGAAATGAACATTATTGAATGAAGGTACGTTTGTACGAATCACGTGATATATTCCCATAACATTGCTATGCAAAAACATCAGTAACCTCTACATAATCTATAGAAAATTTAGTTATTCAGTTACACAGCATATAAATTTTATCAACATCAAAGCGTAAATAAAGAGAATAAATAATGGCAGAAGCAACTCGACCTACCTGCGTCCACGGTCTCGAAGTCTCGTTCACTGAGTCACCCCTGGTATCAAACGAAGCTTCGTTCAGTGAATCATCCCTAGCGTCAAACATACTATGATAACTACTTCATAATACTCACCCCGTCCAGACCATCCGACATCCTCCGTAAGACTTCCTTATCCATAGGGACAGCACGATAACCTTGGGCGTCCATATGATGGCTTATGTGACGGACGCTTGGCATAGCCACGTCATCAACAACTGAATGTTTATAGTTTTCGAATGTCTTTACCCCCACCGTAGATGCTTTTGGGAGCTTATCAGTCATTGTTCTTATAGTCACTGGTATGTAAATGGTTTCCGCAACGTAACACTGAGGTAACACTATAGAAAAACGGGACGAAAACATTTGTACAGACACGAACACACCGAACACAACTTCACGGTAGCAGAGGACTGGATGAAGTGGAACTTGTAGAACGGTTCATCTTGGACGAAAAGGAATGTAGTTAAGATGTATAACTACTACCCAAGAGTACCAGGGTCTTTGAAGGGATGTCAAATGTTGCCACCAGCGCCATCTTATCGGTGAGGTAGTTACCTGTGAAAGAGAATGTGTTTGATGAGTAACTTTCTTATGATTATATAGAATTCAAGTGATAATTTTATGATCACTTTTTGTAGAAATGTATATATATATGAATTCTAACATTTATATTATCCATTAACACTTTATCTTTTGAAACGTTTTGAAATCAATGGAGCTTCGGATGATTCGAATTCTATTTTTTCTCCAGATAAAGGAAGTCTTCCGTCCATGTGGACCCAATTTCTCTGTGCTGCCACCTTCTTCGTCGCAGATGCTCAAAAACACAAGATAACACCAGTTGGACAGATTGTAGCGCCAACAGACCGATAAGGTGGCATCTGAAATAGTTACCAGATATCGCCTCACATCCATCTGAGAGATTGAATACATCATAAAATAGATCTTCCTTAGTTGGACTGATGGGTCAATCGTATCATGAGAGGTCACGAACCATGAGCGACTCAAATGACACGTATGGAAGGCACAGATAAACATTGACACCAGAGTTGAAATGGCAGAGATAAAGCCTGATTTTCTCTCTTATGTCGTCACCTTTGGTCCTTCTCTCTCAAAGATTTTTAGTGGAGCATTTAGACCTCGACAACTCAGGGAGAAAATGGCATAAATATCTGCTGTCTAGATTCCATTCCTTTGGTTTTTCTGCTTCTCTCTGTTCCCCCGATGCACAGCATCATCTCTAAACGTTCCATCGCATTAGCCATTGATGGGAGGGACCTCCGCCTCCTATCCTATAAACAGGGTTTTGTCCTATCACCTATCCTCTCTGTCTCTTTTGAATGGATGGTCTTTTCTCTTCATGTACCATGTTCACTTTGTGAATATGTTAAACTTTACGTACTTCGTACATACTTACTTTGTGAATATGAGGTAAACCTCTTCCATACTTATAGGGTATGTATACTTACAGGGTATACATAACTATCGGGCATACCTTTTTACATATTTTCTTTGTGAATTGGGTAATCTTCGTACATATTTATAAGTTATACGTATAACTTCATGGATATACATATTCATTGCGTATACTTCTTACACACTTTGTGAAAAGGGTAAATTTTTTGCATACTCATAGAGTATACATGCTTATTGAGTATGCTTCTTACATACTTACTTTGTGAATAGGGTACACTTTACATATTTCAGCTCACACTTCCTCTTCTCCTTACTCTAATACTCGTTCTGTATATTCATACTCGTATTGTACATACGTGGGAAGCAGCAACCTTGTTAAATTTGATAAAATGCAGTTCCTCCCTAGATCTCAATCTAAGAATAATGCCTCTCCTTCTATTCAAATTCATATCACCACAATTCAGTCTTGTGATAACGTAAACATGTCTGGCATAACCATATCCTACACTCTGGCTTGGACACCCTACAGTGGTCATCAGAAAGTATATTTCTCAAAAGCTTATCATATGTGTTATAAAGGGAGCCACTGTTGTTACCCTTGTGAGCAAGAGTTTCATATCAATAGAGGTTCTTGTTCGTCTAATCATGAAGTCCTCACACATCTTGGTTGGTTCATCAACCACCTTTTTCATGAACCAGAGTGGAATCGAAAGCCTTCCGTCTTGTTAATGCTCCTGGCATCACCGTTCTTCAAACCATCTCCTTCCGCACCCGATGGCGCTGCTGCTCCTGCCGGCTCGTACTCGCTCTCGCTCGCTCTCTCTCTCTCTCTCTCTCTCTCTCTCTCTCTCTCTCTCTCTCTCTCTCCTACAGGTACCCTTTTCTTTTAATCATTTTAGCCGTTGTTCTTGTTAGTTATGTGCATGTGACTCCACCCAAAGGCTTGGACTCGAAGTACGCTTCAAGCTGCTGCTTCCCATAGTTTCTGTGTAGCGACCGACCACTCGAGGATTGGTCGTTATGATTCCTCCTTCTCTTTTTTTCTCCCTCGAACAGCTAAGCTGTGGAAGTCTCTTCCTTCCTCTGTCTTTCCCTCTTCACATAACCTTTCTTCCTTCAACAGTCATGTTTATAAACACCTGCGAAGACCTCATTAATTTCTACTTTTATATTCTTACAATTTTCATTGCCATTCAAGACGGCTTTTGACAAGAGTGTACTTTACCTCTGCTAAGTTGGCTTCTATGGAAGGAAACAGAATATCTTCATTTAATGTGAAAGATCAGATCAATCACGATAGTGGATTTATTAGACATCTGAATCACACTTTGATCAACACAAAAATACAGACTTCAAAGCTACTGAAGACTGATGGCACGTTCTTAAAAGAAATCACGTCGAATTGAATTGCATTCCTGAGGAAACATCTCTGATGTGACCACTTCACAGAACTCTATTATTCTAAGCTGGGGCTTATTATGCACCTTTCTGATAATCTGGGGTTATGTATAATCATCTTTATTGTCGGAGTGGTGGAAAACAGATCATTCTGATGGTCGGAGTGAAGGGTAAATTACTCCAATGGTAAATTTAGTGATTATATTACATTGATATTCGGAGTTGAGAATACAGTACCCTGACAGTGAGTGATGAATAAATTACCCTTATATTTTGGGAGTAGAGAATACATTAATCTAATAGTAGCAGTAGAGAATAAATTATCCTTATAATGGGAGAAGAGAATACATTAGCCTGATAATGGGAGTGATGAATGATTTACCCTTATATTGGGAGAAGAGAATACATTAGCATGATAGCGGGAGTTAGATATACATTATTCCAATAGTAGTAGAGGAGAATACATTACCCTAACAGTGGAAGTCAAGAATACATTACTCTGATAGTATGAGCTTTGAATACATTTGAAAATACATTACCTGAGAGTATGACCTTTGAATACATAGTAAAAATCATGAATACATTACCCTGATTGTATAAAGGGTGAATACATTGCCCTAACAGTCATAGTGGAGAATACAGTACTCTGATAATGGGACTGGAAAATACATTAGTGGCTTCTTGTCACGTTATGACTTCCAAGTGACTATATATAATCACCTTTTTACTCCCTTATTTCCAATTAATCAACTCCAGACACCCCACTCGGTAAACACATCTTTGTCCAACACATCGAACTTTGAAATAAGTTTTGATGCGTCATGATTTAGTGTTTCGTGGGTTCAAGAAAGCAGGAACGAACCGATGAAGCAACTCAAAACTCGTAGAGCATTTTTTCTTTATTTTGAAGTTGGGTTTCAGTCCCGTCTGAACCTGTGTTGTAGGAAACGGGTCTCTAGAGAGGAAGGTTGAACGCGCGTTTTATTCTATATATTTCATCTCTTTTTCTCATTTATTGTATAATCTGATTTATGATAAGTTGTGTAGAATCGGCTACAGAGATGTATTTTGTTGTTGACTTTTGTGAAACATACGTTTTAGTTGGATGCAGAGATCTGTTGCATAATTGGCTTCACAAATAGGTTTCGTAATTGGCATCAGAAATATGTGAAATTATCTACAGTTATGGTTCCTTAATGGTTTCGGAAATGGGTTTTATAGTTGGTTTCAGGAATAAATTGGCCTCGATAAAGAATGATGTAATTGGCTTCAGAAACATATTTTGTAACTGGCCTTATAAACATATTCTGTAATTGGCCACAGATATACATTGTGCCATTGGCTTCAAAACATATTGTGTAATTGGCTTCAGAGAAATGATCTGTATTGCGAATGAGATATATACTATACAATTCATTTAAAAACTAACTATTTTCGTATGTATTTTTTCCCTTCAATTTTCGTGACCTTATATCATTCTATATCAACTTGCAAATACAAATCTTTTCCTTCGTCTTATCATATTTTCGTGATCTTATATCATTCTATATCCACTTGCAAATACAAATCTTTTCCTTCGTCTTATCATATTTTCGACAATTTCATTTCATGACAAGATAACACTTTCTTATATGTGTGTTTTGATCTCTTACAGATAAATGTATATATTGTGTTTACGTTCGATCTCATGTGTTCATTACCTAATGTTCGTTTTCTTTAATTCGTTAAGTCACATGGTATAAATGGGGTTGTACTTCAGTGGTTAGAAAAGTGGTTAATTGGCAGTAACAAAGAGTTGTGGTTAATGTTCAAGCCTCAGGAAGGTTAGACGTATCAAGTGGAGTACCACAAGGATCAATCCTTGGACCAGTTCTCTTTCTCATATATTCTAAAGAACTGGACAATGAGCGACATCGTAAAATATCGGAATTCGCAGACGATGCTAAACTGGGAAACAAATCTACACCAGAAAATGAACGTCTGCAGCTTTGAACAGACATAGACAAAGTGATGGACTAGGGTCATGGGTGGCAAATAAATCTTGATATCGATATGTGCAAAGTTTTGCATATTGGTAATAACAGTGAAAAGGCAGGTTACAGTACGAATGCTGTTGAACTAGAAAAGGTAAATGAGGAAAAAAGATTTGGGTGTAATGATATCCATTGATCTAAAGTCAAGTAAAAAGTGCACAGGAAAATTCTTGGATTTACAGGTAGGGCCTTCAGATTTATGCCCAGGGAAATCATCTTCACGCTTTACAAATCACTCGTGCGTCCCCATCTCGAATATTGTGATCAGTTTAGGTCAACCTTCTTGAGGAAAGACAAAGACAGAATGGAGAGAGTACAGAGACGACTATCAAGATGATTCCCGGACTGAGAAACAAATCCTAAGAGCCGTCTATACGTCTTGAATCTATTTAGTTAAAAAAAAAAAAAGAGAGAAGGAAAAGCGGTGATCAAAATTATCAAAGGCTTCTATAATCGCGGTCTAACGAATTACATTTTTTTTTTCTTACTTGGAGGCTCCAGTCATGGACAAAAGTCCACATCAAGGCCAGGCCTTAATCGAAATATAGAGAGGATTATGAAACGGGAAAAAGAAGAATTTACGAATTTAGGAAGAAGTGGAAAAACCTGTCCCTTAGAATGTGCCAGGTCGCAGTTACTGGGAAAGACATGAGAAGGTAGGCAGTACCAAAACGGTCCACCTTTGAGTTGCTGATGGCCACACTATAATCATGTGACGCAGCAGTTTGCTGAGTACTACTTGGTCTAACTAGTGGTGGGGAGTACACAAGCAGCCAGTTCTCAGGAGCAAAATCCAAAGTAATACCTGTAGAAGAGGGAAAGTAAACCAACATTGTGGCGTAGTTTGAAAGTTAGCCTGAGACAGTTTATAAGTCGGGCCGATTTCGACTCAACTTTCTAGTAAGGATACAGAGCCAGAACTACCCCAGATGTGAGAGCAGTACTCCATACAAGGAAGGATCAATCCCTTTTATAAAAGGAGTTACTTTTTAGGAGGAAAAGAAACTTCGAAATCTAAACAGGATTTCCAGTTTCTTAGAGGCAGACTTAGCTATTCCAGTAATGTGGGGTGTCCAAGACAGAGTGGATGTTGCAGTAATACCAAGTATGTTCATTTAGTTAAGAGGTGGAATTACAGAACCGTCAAAGGATAGGGGAAAGTTGTGAGGAATTTTAGATAGAGAGATGGGTAGAAACTGTGTCTTAGTGACGTTAAAGGTGACCAGATTTCGTCTACCCCACTGAGATATCCTTTCCAAAGCTGAGTTTACGGAAGAAGCTGTGTCAAGACGAGTGAAAGAAGGAGTAGAACTGACGGATGTGGAAGAATGCAGTGTTGAGTTGTCAGTTTATGAGCGCATTTGGTAATTCGTGGAAGACAATTAGTCGTTGATAAAAAGGAGAGAAAATCATAGGGGACAGGACAGAACCTTGAGGGACACCGCTGTTGATGGAGAAAGGGGTGAAGGCTGACCCATCCATCAGGAAAGGGGCCAAGGATTAGTAAGAGGAAAATGGATGTTAGAGTCAACCAAGGTAGAGCTAGAGGAGAAACAGGAATCAAAGAGAGTTGCTTTTTGTCTAGGGGAGAGACAGCTGTCGTGCCGTCAGAACGGAAAAGTGAAGGAAAAGTAGAGCGACAGAAGTTGTTAGAGATTCCCTTAGCTAAAGACTAGTAAGACCTATCAGTAAATGACGAAGAGAGGTTATCGGACTTCCTTTGAATAAAGGAACGCTTTGCCTCACGGAGAACGTGCTTGCAGCGATCGTGGGCAGTGATAAAACCAGAATGGGAGTCAGAGGGAAGTAGAGTTTTTCCAAGCATAATATGCCTTATCCCTTGCCTAAATGTTCTTAGAAACAGGAACGGTTGAGCCATGGATTGGAAGAAGAAGTCGTTTTGAGGAGGAGGGGATCCATTCCTGCAACAATTTCCTCTGCTGTATGTTTAGTGGAGACAGAAGCATCACCACATAAGAGACAGTAGGTTACCTAGGGAAAGTATTCTAATACCAGTTGCATAATATATTCTTGATGTCAGTTACAGGGTATATCTGTGAAACAAATTACATATTGTATGTCTGAGGTCACTTGCACAATATATGTGTGAGGCCCGTTACAAAATACGCTTCTAAAGCCAAATACACAATCTGTTTCCGAGATGAGTTACACAATGTGTATGCGAAGTCAACTGCAAAACATATTCCTGAAACCAAATAGAAAATATATCACTGAAGCCAATTCCACAATTACACAATGAATCTCTGAAGCCAATGACAAAATATTCTTATAGAACCAACTAAAAAATGCTTCCTTGAACCCTACTCAGAATATAATTCTAAAGTGATTTACACAATAAACGAAAACGAAGAAAACAAGTGAAAAAAAATAAAAAATAAAACAAGCGTTTAACCTCCTTTTCTCCCGCTTCGTACCAGAGAAGTTTAAATGTAATTACAATCCGACTTCAAAAAATTTTCCTGAGTTTTTCATTTTTTTTTTTATCTCATCGGTTCGTCCCTGCTTTATTGGAACGACGAAACACTACTAATGAATGACGCATCAAAACCCATTTAAAGTTCGATGTGTTGGACAAAGTTGTGTTTACCGAGTGGGGCGTCTGAAGCGGACCAATTGGGAATAAGGGAGTAAAGAGGTGATTACATATAGTCACGTGGAAGTCATAACGTGGCAAGAAGCCATTAATGTATTTTCCAATCGCATTATCAGGCTATTGTATTCTCCTCTACGACTATCAACGTAATGTATTCACTACTTCTACTATCAGCGTAATGTATTCTGCATTCCAAAGCTCAGGGTAATGTATATTTTATTCTTACTATCCATGTAATGTATCCTGAATTCCTTATAATAAGGGTAATGTATTCTTTACTCCAACCATCAGGGTTGATGCATTTTGCATTAAAATAATCAGGGTATGGTATATTTTACTTTCACCATCACGGTAATGTATTCTGAATTCCTATAATCAGGATAATACATTCTTTACTCCTCCTATTAGAGTAATGTATTCTAAAACGCTATAATCAGGGTAATGTATTCTAAAACGGTATAATCAGGGTAATGTATTCTAAAACGGTATAATCAGGGTAATGTATTCTAAAACGCCATAACCAGGGTAATGTATTCTAAAACGCTATAATCAAGGTAATGTATTCTAAAACGCTATAATCAGGGTAATGTATTATAAAACGCCATAACCAGGGTAATGTATTCTAAAACGCTATAATCTGGGTAATGTATTCCAAAACGCTATAATCAGGGTAATGTATTCTAAAACGCCATAACCAGGGTAATGTATTCTAAAACGCTAATCAGGGTAATGTATTCTAAACGCCATAACCAGGGTAATGTATTCTAAAACGCTATAATCAGGGTAATGTATTCTAAAACGCTAAAATCAGGGTAATGTATTATAAAAGCCATGATATGGGTAATGTATTTTAAAACGGTATAATCAGGGTAATGTATTCTAAAACGCCATAACCAGGGTAATGTATTCTAAAACGCCATAATCAGGGTAATGTATTCTAAAACGCTATAATCATGGTGATGTATTCTAAAACGCTATAATCAGGGTAATGTATTCTAAAACACTATAATCAGGGTAATGCATTCTAAAACACTATAATCAGGGTAATGTATTCTAAAACGCTATAATCATGGTAATGTATTCTAAAACGCTATAATCAGGGTAATGTATTCTCTGTTCCTACAATCAGGGTAATGTATTCTGCATTCCTATAATCAAGGTATTGTACTCTCCTTTCCTATCATCAGGTTAATGTACGTGTTCACCTTTCCTTCTATGAGGTTAATAGACGTATTCGCCACCACGATTGTCAAAATAATATGTTTTTTATCACTACTGCTGTTTGGAAAATATATTCACTCCAACTATCAGAATGGTGTATACTGAACTCCATCAGAACAACGTATACTCAACCCCATCAGAATAGTGTATACTCAACCTCATCAAAATAGTTTATACTCAACCCCATCAGAATAGTGTATACTCATCTCCATCAGAATAGTGTATACTCAACCTCATCGAAATAGTGCATACTCAACCCCATCAGAATAGTGTATACTCAACTCCATCAGAACAGCGTATACCCAACTCCGTCAAAATAGTGTATACTCAACTCCATCAGAATAGTGTATACTCAACCCCATCAGAATAGTGTATACTCAACTCCATCAGAATAGTGTATACTCAACCCCATCAGGATAGTGTATACTCAACCCCATCAGGATAGTGTACATCCAACTCCATTAGGATAGTATATACTCAACCCCATCAGGATAGTGTACATCCATCTCCATTAGGATAGTATATACTCAACCCCATCAGGATAGTGTACATCCAACTCCATTAGGATAGTATATACTCTGACAATCAGAATAGTGAATACTTACTCAACTTCGACCATCAGAATAGCACATACGCCGGCTCTGAGTACCAGCGTTCAGCGAAGCTTTCATAAAAAAATTCTGAAAACATATTGAAGTTATTCCGTTAATCATCAGTAACTTCTGATTCACAGTATGACTCAAATGTTATATGTATAATGAATCAATTACCATCATTGGTATTATTTTCCACAATGAATAAAGATATCTAAATCGTCTCACTTTCCCTTTCTTTTTCTGTACTGACCGGCAAAGGAAGGGTATAACATGCTCCAGCCAAAGGTCATCTCAGGTGGATGAAAGAAAAGAGCATGGAAGTAGAAAGATGAAAGAAGGAGGAGAAGTAAGCAGAGGGCGAAAGAAGGAAGATACGTAAACAGAAGAGGAGAGAAGGAACAATAGTTGACAGAAGACGAAAGAAGGAAGAGAAGTAAACAGAAGATGAAAGAAGGAAGAGAAGTAAGCAGAACATGAAAGAAGGAAGAGAAGTAAGCAGAAGATGAAAGAAGGAAGAGAAGTAGGTAGGTTATCTGCTCGAGGGAAAGAAGAAAGTATCATAACGGCCAATCCTCGAATGGTTGGTCGTCGCACAGAAACTGTGGGAAGCAGCGGCCGAACGCGTGCCCCGAGCCTAGTGCCTTGAGATTGGGGACTTTTGCAGACACACCCATGAGAACAACGGTCGAAATAATGTCTGTTGCGCAGA